>JBBMKC010164562.1:0-15493 GCA_037834085.1 Bipalium vagum | reverse complement strand
TAATAATAATAATAATAATAATAATAATAATAATAATAATAATAATAATAATAATAATAATAATAATAATAGTTAACACAATAGTTAATCAAATTCGAGTTAAGAAACAAAAATCAATACTTAAAGTTAATCAATAGTTAATATGAAATAATAATCAAATTGTATAATCAAATTACTTAGTTTTAACCAAAAATAAAATTAAGGTGATAAATCAAAAAAATGGAATAAGCTTACGAATTATCTTCGTTTAAGCTTCCCGGACTATTAACTGAGCCTTTACAGCTGCTCAGAAATAGCCTTCTGATGGGGAACTCAAACACAATCCCAGGACTGAATGCATTAAAAATATACTTGAAGCTTATGCTTCGCGGTAATCAGCTTCTTATTGTTTCTCCAATAAACTTCGATTCACTCTTCGTATCGGAAAGTATATCGTCCGCTGATTGGTGTCCTGGTGTGGTCGCCATGTTAGTGAAAATTAATCGAAGATACCGGGATTCGAACCTGGGACCTTCACATGCGCATGCACTGCTCTGACCGCTGACCTACATCCCCCACTAATTTTCAATTTATCTCACAAGTAGCAATAGGGATCTCTCTTTCTCTTCGTCTTTAAAATCAATTAACGATAAAGTAACAATCTTCGTCTTCCAAATCAATTAACGATCAAGTAACAATCTTCGTCTCCTAAATCAATTTACGATCAAGTAACAATCTTAATCTTCAAAATCAATTAACGATCAAGTAACAATCTTCGTCTTCAAAATCAATTAACGATCTTCAAAATCAGTTAACAATCTTATTCTTGAACAATTGTTGTTGGACGAAATTATGTAGATATCCTTCTCCTTGTATTGTATTTTGGTCGACAACTAATCAGTCGTAGACCAATTTTATTAATGGAAAATGTCAATTCGCCTTAAATCGGTTCCTCCTTGCGGACCCTGATCTAATCTTGGCAATTTAGATTCGCCATTGTCAAGAATAGATCCCAAAAAAATAATTTATTGCCTTCTTTTCTTTATAATTAACTTTTTTATTATTAGAATAGCTAAAATTATTATTTAATTATTATTCTTAGTATTATTATTATGATTGTTTTTTTCCTTTTGGGCCCAATTTCATAATTATTTTTTCACCCTTTACAATTTTCATTTTGGTAAACCCAACAAATCCAACGTAAATATTTTACCCGATCCAACTATAGAAGAAAGAAAATGTAATTTCTTCTTATATATATACGCATATGTTTGCTAAAACAAAAATTAATAAAAATTATATTTATTTAAACTGATTAAGCTCTTACAGATCAGAAAATTTATTAAAAAAAAACATATAAGTATGTCAAGAATTTATAGAATCGAAAGCAACATTTCATATAAAGATTATAAAAATTTCCATTTTAGAAATAATATTCCATTTTTATTATATGGTGATTTTGAAACTTAGAATTTATGAAGAAAATTCAGATATAAATCAAAAATCATTATCAATAGGAAAATATATTAAATCCAATTATCCTGAATTATATGAATCAAGATATTTTGAATTTTATGGAGAAAATATTTTAAATGAATTTATTAAACCAATACAGGAAATAAGTAATGATATATCAAACATATTTGAAGATACAAACATTCCAATAATTATATCTCAAGAAGGAAAATTAATTATCATAATTCTAATATATATATATATTGTAATAAAATTATTAAATTAAAATCAGAAAATGTTAGAGATCATGATCATTTAAATGAAAAATATAGAGGAGCCGCTCACAATAATTATAATATAAATGAAAAGTCAATTAAAATTTTCATTCCATTTTATTTTCATAATGAATCTGCATATATGATTTTCATTTTTTAAGGAATTAATGACAAAATATCCAGTTGATATAAAAAATATAATTCCACATAAAGATGAAGAATATGTAAGTTTTAGTTGTTAGAATATAAGAGTTTTAGGTTCTTAAAGAATTTTTTCAGATATTTCTGTTAAACCTATAGGAGAAAGATTATTAAAATCTAATAAACATGACCCGGAACAAATATTGATAAACGTTTAGAAAATTATGAAGTTACCGCTCTCGTCAACTTAACTGGCTGACTTTATCGTTTACGAACAAAAATATCGTATTACAATTTCTCTTTGCCAAAATAACATATAGAAATGGATCCCTATTGGAGTCGAATAATATTCAAACAATTCACAAAACGTTTCCAACAATATCGTCAGATCATTCATGCCTTGTTTCTCTAATGCATATCACAGCTATAAATTGGATTCCGTGTTGCATATTGATTTCGTTCTGCAATAATTACCAAATCCTCCCGCGAACAATTTCCAATTTACACGTTTTCATAAAAATAGTGAAAGACTAACAGAATAGTCTAAATAAGAGATTTCTGTGTTTGGAATGCAAACAGTCTGGGCTATTATGAGGTCGTAGAGACTTTTGAAACCCAAAGTTATATGACCATGAACATTTTTGAACACTTAGTCCTGTGACCAGTGAAAATTGAATCTTTCCTAATTGATATAGATGTCTTATAACTTTATGTTTTGTACATCTCCACGAACCATTTTTCATTATCAGCTTTAAAGTTTATTGATATTTTTATGGGATTGCATTAAATATTTTGTTCCAACAAAAATTTGATACACTGTGACCTTCGTCGAGAAAAATAGAAGAAAAAAAGAAGATAGGAACATCTAGATTATCTAACTTCAAAATTCTATTTCATAAAATAATACACAAATTATCTTATTAATTGTATACTGATGGACAAAACTTTTCGCGCAGTTACTTTTATTGTAAATTTGGTCACTGTGTGTGTGTAATAAAATATATTCATAAACGATATATAGTAATATAGATTAGCTATATAAATTGTACATCTGTAATCTTTAACTAATGTTTCAAATATATATGAAGTTAAACGCACTATTTCACGTTTTATGGAAAAACTGCATCTCTTAGTGATTTTATTTTGCGGCCAATTTTCTTTTGATTATTTTAAATTTATATACAACCAAACTTCGACCAGAAGAACGCGAGATTCCTAAACTTGTTGCGATTTGACTATAACTATTTCCATATTTTTTCAATCGTTGAACAATCAGTCGGAGATCATTTGATTCATATTTTATTACTGAAATGTAAGAGTCATATCATAATAAACGAATAATTACATAACACTATTTTGTTTTTGCAAATAGGAAAATATTAAACTGTGAAAAATTTTATCCCCTTCAAATTTGCATTAAGAAATATATTATATAAACAATTACTTAAATATTAAAACTATAACGATATTTTAAAGTTTAATATTAATTAGACAATGTAACAACATGATAACTCGTATCTATTTTGTAAATAAAACATAATACTTACTGCGCGAAAAATTTTATCCAAAAGTATATTTTAAAATTAAATTCAAGAATTTTAGATATTTAAAATGTTAGTTAATTGATTTAAATAGTTAATTTAAACAACAATTTTTGTGTAATGGGCTTAATACACCATTAACACACTACTATATTGAAATTATATTATTTTATTATAGCTGAGGTGCCTGAAAAAAAACTTGTTTAAGTTAACTATTTAAAACCATTAACTAACATTTTTAAAATTTATAATTTAATTTTAAAATACTTAAATAATATAGTAATTATGGTATTATGAAAAAGAATGTTAGAGTAAGAGAATTTATATATTTCCATCTATATAAAAATTGAAGATAATTTTTTTATGAAAGCCAGTGTATCAATTTTTTTTGGATCGAAATAGTTTAAACAAATCCATAAAATAAGTCAATTTTGTGCTAAACCTTTAAAACATAAAATGAATAAAGATTTGTGGAGATGTATAGATTATAAATGCTACTAGACCTCTATTTTTATTCCCATGTGTAACTGGATTAATTTGAAATCGATCTCCGAAAGACTTGGATCATTCCAAATGATCACAATTAAATGAAAATAGGGAAGACTTTTCAACAACAATTTGTCTGTAAAATGATAGTACGACCATATTAAACTGCTCATAAATTTTTTTCAACATTAAGCCCGAAATATAGATATCAAAGTTTTGTCGGTAATGGTTGCATTGATTGCGTTTATTTTTCATTTCACTAAGGATAATTAAATTTTTAAATATTTATATCGGAATCCGTAATGGTAAACCAATAAAACTTATCTAATTATTTCCATCATTAAACCTTTTGGTTTTAAAAGTAACATAACAATTGTCTTGTTTTATTAATTGTCAAAATAAAAAATTGACTACTCTACTCCCATTTGAATTTTATTCCATAAAAATCTGCTAATGAATTCTGTTACAGATTCAAAAATATAAGCGACACATTAGACATAAATACGAGTGATAATTTTATAATATTGCTTCTCTTAAATACAATCAATATATATCAGGCGGTTTAAAACAAAACCCTCTTTTTTATTGTTGAAAAACACACTGAAGACAAAGGTGAATATCGACGATTTAGGAAATAAAAATCTTTATTAATTCTTAATATTTTTACACAAGAACCAGGCAGGCCAGACACACGCGAGCTGAATTAATCAATAAAAGAAAATATATTAAAATTTACAGAGACACGAAGACTCAAACGCACGCACACACGAACATGGAGTAAGAACTAAAAATTCACGCGTGTAAAGCGCGTGTGTGTGCATTAATATGTATAGACATTTTTATTACTATCAAACCAGTCGGTCATCAGAAAGGGGATCGTTCTCCAGCTAAATGTAAATAATAAAACTAATCTCAAAAACGGTCAGAACCCAAAATTTTTTAAATGCTCAATTAGATTTACTCATAGAATCAGAATTAGGACAAAGCTAAACGGGAGAACCAAATGGCAAAATGAATATTGTCAATTAATCAAAATTTTGAACTCACCATTTTGATCTGAATGGGCCGGTCGAAGATTGCTTTGTTCTGCAATTGGCACATTGCGTTTTCCGCTTCATGGTAATTGGGCATAAATACCAGTCCAAAATATGTCGGTGGCACATTGGCCTTGTACTGGAACAGCTTCACCTTTGAGATCTGAGAGTTGCGAAAATCGGTAATCAATAATAAAATTTAAAATAAAAATTCATTTACATGGCCGAATTTCCCAAATGCTTTGCACAGATCATTCGTGTGGACGTCTCGCGACAAATTAGAAATCCATAAATACCCGAATTTTTCTGAAATCGATACAAGGGAAAAATACAGTTAAAATTATCTTTCCAACAAAACCCAAAGGTGGTGTGATATAACTATCTATTTATTGATTACTTATAAAAGTAAGTCGTCATTATTAACGAATCTGTTGACCATGATTTCGCTCTTTAACTTTCCTGGTCAATGACGATTCAGTAAGTAGTTATATTAGTACTGACGACTTATTCTTTCAGTAATTATTTATTAATATTGATAATAATAATAATAACTTGCTTATAACTACTATAAAGTCAGTAACGAAAATAATGACAGGAGAATTTTTGAGACAAGTTCAAAATTTTCTCTTTCAGAAATCAACTTATAGAACAATGAATAAACCAAATTACTTTTATTGTCCAATGAATGTTCTTTACTGAACTGGCGGTAATTCGATAAAATGTTTCGATGAATCGCTGGGACTTCGGAATTTGTACTTTGTTGGTGTTGGACCAGTGTCTTTTCCGGTTTGTTGTCATTGACATATTCAACAGGATCGATAGAATACGTTGTCGAAATCGCCGAAGAATTGGCCTGATCTTGATTAGCTACTGTGACTGCACTTGTGGCAACGTTGGAAACAGTATTGACGGTTGTGGTAGCGGTGTCAGTTTGTACATTAGGACCGGACAAAACAGAATTAACAGAAACATTGGCGTTGATACCATTGACAATGGGAGTGATGTCACTGCTGGTGTACGAATTCTATAAATGTATAAAATAAAAGATAGAAAATCCAAATAGAAAATCCTTACTGAAAATGAGTCGGTTTTATCGGCACTGATTGAATCAATATTGATCGCTGATTGCAATTTGGAATAGAGCTGTTGATATTCGGCGTAATTATCACAATAGGTCTTGTATGAGTTCTGGTAATCCTCGGAATCGATTTTGTGCTCGAAATCTTTCATTTTCAACGATGCATGGTACATAGTGGAATATAGAGCGTGCAATCGATTTATGTCCTCTCGATACCGTATATTGTCACACATTTTCTGACTGTCATTTGTGATCGGCTTCGTCGTTGACAAATTATTTGTGGGCGGTTGCGTTTCCATGACAGGCGGCGTTGCGATATTCTGGGACCGTTGTTGCTGTTGTTCTTGTGTAGTGGTGGTTGTCAAGTTGATTTCCGTTGCGCTGGTTTTCACTGGGGGTTTCGAGTTTTGAACTTTTGAATTATCGTTGGCAAAGTTTGTTGACAAAGTCGATTTTGCGACTATCGATTTTCGATGTCGGTGGTGTTTTTTGTGTTGTCTGTGATGGCTGACATTCTCGCCTGCCGATTCCGAATCGGTAGAATCGAAAATACTTCTGATAGAACTGCGGTGAGAAATGTTTGACGATTTACTGGACTCGGACGTGTACCGTTTCCGGGATGATGTAGCAGACAATTTGTCTTGAGATTCCACTGATCCGTTTGATGATGTTTTCGGAGTCGGCAAAAGTCCAACTTTCGATGGTACTGGCGGTTGACACTGATTCTTCTTTTGTGATGGACAGTCCAATACACCTTTGTCCAACTGAAATAAATGACAAAATATATGTTATAAAAAAATTGATTTTAACCTATTCAATAAAATCTAATGTTATGCAGAATATTTATGGAAAAACATCAAATAAAGAAGCAATATTATGAAAATGTACAATAACGAATTTCCTTGATATTTAACACTATTTTTAATGGATACATCAACGATAATAAAACATAATAACTTACCGCTTCTCGATACAAAAAGATCAATTGGACTTTCTCAATGTCAAACAAATCGTCCAGCTCCTCGGTCGGAATGAGATCCAGAATCTCTTTGTCGGATAAAGAATGGCTTCGCTTGTCGTCTATAAAAACATGGAAACGATTATTGGTACATTAAATTATTGTATTAAGACTGACTGGAATGGTTTTCTGTTCGTGAGTTTTGCATCACCGCCTCTGTTACCATATTGATAATATCTGTTTTGTTGGAGATTTCTGTGAACTTTTTGAACTGAGAAATCGTTATATTCTTTGGTATGTTTGATGATGCTAAAATATCCGATATAACACCTGTGAATGATATTTGTGGACTGTCAACAACCGTTCCAGTATCAACAATGTCGACTTTCTTTTCGTCAATGGCACTCCAGCGAGTTTTCTTGCGTCTCCGTTGTTGTTTGGCAGGTAATCTTTCTTTCTTAATCTTCACTCCGTTAATCATGTCGAATTCCCCATCGTCAGTCAAATCATTTCGATCAATTTCTTTACCATCGACGTCTAATTTCAAACGTTTATATTTGTCGTTTCGAAAGCTCTTCTTATTGTTTATCAGTGCAATTAAAGAATTTGGCTTTGGCGGAATCTGGGCAGCGATATCGAAATCTGTTAGTAAATCATCTATATCTTCGCAGTATGTTTCTTTCTGACAGGCTGGACAGATAATAGCATTGTTTTTCAAAAATTTTGCAGCTATACAATTACGATCGAGTAAATGCTTGCATTTCAATTTGACTGGATCCCTAAAATAAAATAATTGATATCGTGCTTGATTAATTTTTTCATAATGAAAAATATATATTACGAATAAACTTCGCCGCAACACAAACATCTAAGATTAATTCCCAGATTTTTCAATTTCTTATAATATTCCTGAACTTCTTTATCTAAATTATATAGTAAAATATGGTAGTATTTGATTAGATTTAAGTTTACCAGTATTTTCTATTAAGTTATTGGTGCCCATTTCTTCAATTTCACCCTCCTCAACTTTTACTGAAATTTTAGCATTATGTAAATCAGAAGAATCATTCATAATGAATTTTATTTAAAGGTTTTGTACTAAAAATGATAAAAATTTTCATAAAAATGAATGATGCATAATAGAAATATGATAATTTAAATGTAATAAATTATTTTAAATATTCTTTAACTATTATAACAACGTTTTTTAATAAAATAAGTTATTTATTGAAAAGTATGTATATTTTTTTTAAGTAAAAATAATTTTAGTAACATAAGAAATATATTATTTAAAATTTGACTAGAAAGGTTTATTGTACAAAAAATAAATTTTAATAATACGTCAACATTTTAAAATTAGAACTCAATAAAATATTAAATTTGAAAACACTAATTTTTGAATTAATGTATTTAATTTTCGAAGAATTTTTGGTTTCCTGGTGGTTGCATAAATTTTAATAACAAACCAATCTTGTTTTTAGAAAATTATTAGGAGAGTTAGCCTCCACCGATTACACTGGTGCGATCAATTTTCTATATATGAATATCTATTAATGAAATCTATCAAAAATATGATTCTAGGGACATTTAATTGAGATGAAATTGAATTTTTTATAAAACAATGTCTAGCCAAAGGCTTATCAGAAGAAACTCAAGCATTAAAAATCTCAAGTTGTGAAAAAGATATATATAGTCTAAATCTCGATAACTTCACACCCCATGTCGATATCAATTTATCTAATATAAAATTGGTATTTTTCCATTCTAATACGACAAGTCTTATTCAACCTTTAGAATATGGAATTATTAAATACTTTAAAGACAACTAAAAAATTGTATTGATGAAAAGACTAATGTTTTCAGAAGCCAGCAATAAAAAAGATATTAAAATCCATAACGATATTAGGCGGTATAATGAGGTCATTGCTTACCCTAGATCAAATAAAAAATACTATCAATGTCAAGTGTTTTGAAAATTTTTTAAAACTTCATCAACAATAATGCTTGTTGAGTGACGCTGAAGGAAATTAAAAAGTGGTACTTGAGTACGAACTCAATAATGTTTTTTTATCTTCAAATGGTTCCAAATCTGATAATAATACAAAATCTGTGCAAAAAGATGGTATTTATAAAATTTTATGCAATTTTAAAAAATACTCAGCAGATTTTTGCTCTGGTTGATTACAAGAAATATTATTTCTAGAAAATAAGTTGATGAAGTCAAACCAACCTCCCAAAGAAAATATTTTAAAGTATTTATTCAAAATAATAATTTTAATATTCATTTTGTGTTCTGATTTATGGTTTTCCGATAATTTGCAAAACAGTGATCACCTACCGAAAAGTGAGTACTTCTGGATAAAATGGTCACTTTTGAGAGGTCCCAATATTTTACCATTAACCAATCATATTATTCTGATTCCTTATTCTTTTACTTGATTAAATTTCATGATAATCCTGTCGAGTATAAGAGTACATCTCAA
Source organism: Bipalium vagum (assembly GCA_037834085.1). Taxonomy (NCBI): domain Eukaryota; kingdom Metazoa; phylum Platyhelminthes; order Tricladida; family Geoplanidae; genus Bipalium; species Bipalium vagum. The sequence continues at coordinate 6,063 of JBBMKC010164562.1, read as the reverse complement.
AATGTGAGGAAAAAGTATTTGAAAACATGTGGCGCTGGGCGAAAGAATTATGTTTGAGAATTATTATATAATCCCCATGCTATTACGTGATTTTTTCAGCAATATTTTTATTAAAATTATAATTAATTGACTGACTGCTTTTTATTTACAACAAAAATTGTAAAAGAATGTTACAAAAAATATTAGTATATTTAATGAGATATATTACACCTTTTCGGCAACAAGCTCATCTTATTTATCAGTAATATTTGAAGTTGATATTATTTATATATCTTCTAATTGCTGATTAGTCAGGCATTATTGTTGCTTTTTATTATTATTATTATTATTATTATTATTATTATTATTATTATTCCTTCATGATAAAAGATTTTCAGAATCTTTAGTGAGACCTCTTTAGCTTTGATGTCTTTGTCATGCTCAAATTATACACATTTTTGTCATTTTTCACACATGGGATAAATTAAACTTATATTAAGATGTATTGTATATATTGAATTATAATTCAATATGTACAACCAGTACGATGAAATTATACACGATTGGAGATTACTCAAGAATGCGTATCATAAAACATGTTGATATAAACAGGTTATTTATTATTTCATATATACATTTATAAGCTAAGGCTCATCGGACAAGGTTCCCATCCAAGCAATGCTGAGCCTCAGTAATAGCAGATTGCAGCCTGGATTATTTGAACCAAAAATTATATCTTTCAATATATACAGAATAGTTAGACATAGTAGCACAATTTACATTGATGAGGCAAGATTATATCGTGACCTAAAAAAACATGTATACATGAATCGGTTTGTCATAAATATCCGTTTGTTGATCATGACCGCAATGTCCACTCTCAGAACGTCGAAAGCTGCAACAATAAGATCAAAGAAATTCTGAAAGATATGTATGGGGCATATAATCACTTCAGAGATGATTTTTTTCAAGAATTTATGTGAAGAAACTATAATTTTTGTTAATAAAAATATAATTGTTGGTTGTTAATTTTATCTTTCTTTTTATTATTGACATTGGTTTTTTATTGTAGGTCAGAAAAAATACATGGGTATTTCTATAGGGCATAAAAAACTTTGTTACTTTTAGGTAAAAAATACATTGTCCAAATATATTCTTTCACTCAAACGATAGAAAAATAATAATTAAATTTTAAAATTTAAATTAAAAATATTAGTTTAAGAGCAACTACTGATTTTTAATCAGTAGCATACTACTTCAAACTACAATAAATTAAAATTTTTGGAAATAAAATTTATTTTAGAAATATTTATTTTAAGTACGTCATGATTGAAAACTTAACTGTCCAATCAGAGATGTCAAAATATAGTCAAAATTACAATATAAGACAGCGTAAAATCATTATTTTTCGCCCAAAAAATTATCTAGAAAAGTATGATTTTTCTTTATAATGTTTTTTGTTGACAAGAGTTTTTCTTGGCATCAGCTTTTAATTAAAGAGTTTGATTTTTGAGTGACTGACTGAAACAGTTTGCTGTTTTTGTGTGACTGCCGAGTGTTACAGTTTGTTTGACAGTGACTGTCTATTTGCAGTTTGTTTGTAGCAAATAAAAAGGGTTTCACTCTTATTTATTTAAAATTCTTGTGGTGTTCGTTTTTGTGTTTTGTTAGAGGATGAGATAACGAGGTCATTAGGTTAGACCACAGCAACCTCAATGTAGGTTAGGTGAGCTAAACAAGAGTTGCGCCAACAATAAGAAATATCAAATTATTATATAAATTTAAATGTTATACATAAATGGTATTAACATATTAACCAACCAATTTAACATATTTTAACAAAGAATTTCCAAATAGATTAAAATTGATTTTATTAAAATAAAACGCTTCAGTTTTGCAATATAAAAGACTCACAGTTAAGTTGGACCATAATAATAACTATTGGCTGCAGTTCATACACAATTTCAGATTACAAAAAAGTCTTTAGACAAATAATTTGTAAAACCTTGAATGATGGAGATTTAAAAATATTCGGAGACTCTATTATAAGTAAAAAGTGATCAATCATGATTAGCCAAAAGAAAATGTGATCGTGATCATTAAGTGATTGGTGCATGGATTATTGGTTGAGTAGAGCGAACAACAAACAAATAGGTTGTAATTCTGAAACTCTGAAAAATTTAATAAAGAAATTTGTTAAACCTGGATCCATTATAAACACGGATATGTGGAGAGGTTACAGAAACTTGAAGAACAAGGATTTCAATATTTGAGAGGAAACCATTTGAAAACTTTTAGAATAACGGGGATACATACGAATAATATATTAATGCGTTATGGAATGCCATGAAAAAACACAAAACCTAAAAATTTTTCAATTTAGGCATGATATAGATGGTTCTGGAGGATTTGCATAATTAATAATTTATATTTCTTCAATAATTTCATCTTCTAGTGAAGTATACATAGCCCGAGTTTAATTAACTAATTATATTATGTTGTAAATAAATAAACGGCGGTCTTTATGACTTCATTTTTGCATTATGAATTGTTAAATGAAATTTTGCTTAATTGGTATACATTATTTATATCTTATATTATCTTAACAAAATCTTTTAGAAAAGTAAGCCAACAAAAATTTTCAATAAAAAATAATTAACTATTTTTTTAGGCATTTGAAAACAAGATGAACGACATCTAAATTAGAGAAGTGTTCCTTTATGAATACAAAATGAGTGGTAATGTTGCAAAAAACCGATCGGAATTTGAACCGTACATTTTGAAAAAGTATCACTAGTGAACCTTCTAGTGGCTCATTAAATCTGAAACCTGGTTTCCAAAATTTAAGAATGGAGATGAAGATATTCAAAGACAAAGGAGGTCGTGGACGAAAAATTTCCATCTCCAATTACGATTTGAAGACACTGATTGAGACTGATCTCTGTACAACTGTTCGAGAGCTTAGCTTTGCATTAGGTGTTTCAGCAGTGAAATAGCAAAGTCTAAGAAGCTCGACTTTTATAATGGGGTCAAACAATTACCGCCGAAAAGTACTGCGTGGAAATCAAAGAAATCGAAACTAAAATGTATCTACCCACCCTTGGTCAAAAGATAATGCCAAACCATAAGTAGCGCAATTTACCGTACAAATTCGAATTAGCTTGATATTGAACTTCTGCCTATTCAAAACTACTCACCAGACCTCTCGACTACTGATTATTATTTCTTCAAACATTTGGACAAGTTCTTCAACGAAAGAACCTTTCCCATTGATTATACCCTGATTAAAGCCTTTGAAGATTTTGTAACACTTAGAACTCTAGATTTTTATCGAATCCGGATAAATAGGCTTGTGACTCGTTGGGAGAAATGTGCATAGTGTAATGGTTTTTATTTTGATAAACAAAATTTTATTTGAGCTTTGATTTGTTCATTTAATAACTGCCATTTATTTCTTTACAACCTAATATAGTCATCTAATTTTTTTATTGTTATAAAAGTATTTAAAATAATTAAAAATAAAGCTATGGAAATGAAAATAAGGAAAACAAAAAACTTGTAGATGTTTTTTAAGAAAAAATTAAATTAAAAAAGAAACTTATTCTGATAATCTGATGATATATGGAAACATAACAAAAGGTTTGAATAAAAAAATTCAAGCCTCTACAAGTCTTTTTTAATGTATAGCATCTTGAGAGGTATAATAATTGGCCACTGTGAACGCAAATTATTTTTTATTAGGCCTCCATTACTTACCTTCCTTAGGATAAAAAATGTTGACAACTGAATGCAACGACAGCGTACGACCAGGAATTTAGGAAAAATTCCCAAACATCAAACGAAAACACTAATTTGACAAACATTTTATTGAACAAACCAGGCGAAGCAAGAATTTATTATAATTTATACTATTTTTATAATCCAAAATTAATTAATGTTACTTAACCGACCAGAGTGGGAGATATTATTGAATATTTTATATAATTATTTTCTATTAAAAAATTATTTTAGTGATTATTTTATTATTTGACATGTGAGGAAAACGAAAATTTTCACATTAATCTTAATTTAGAAAGAACTGTTAAAATACTTTTAAAATATTTAATTTTATTAACAAAATTTTGATTAATTATTAAAATATCTGTTGATAAATGAAATTTGAATCATAAACAATTTACAATGAAAAAATAAATAAATTTTAAATTAATAAAAAAATTTAGATTGATAAGAAAAAGTTTAATTTATTAATTGCAACTTATCACAATTGAAATTTCATTTAAAACATTTTTCTATAATCAATATTATAGGAATATTGATTTTTTAAATTATATTTTTAATTACGATTTTTATTTATAATCGATCTTTGTTAAATCTATTAAACCTATTAACATTAATATTTATATTAATAATAATAATAATATTATTATTATTATATTATAATATTTAATATTATATTATTATAATTATATAATAATTATATATATAATAATTTATATTGATGTTACGAAATAACTTAAAATATTAACACGAACAAATATAATTAAAAAAGTAACCATATTGACATGCTGAGAATATTAGGCATACAAATTATAATGAAAAATATTAATTATATATTTTTTCGGAAAATTTATAAATGATATTATTTGAAAAGAACCAACTTCCAAGACGGTATCAGAGAAAAGACGATTATTGGAATGAATTCTGAGGAAAATTCGTGATAATAATTAATAATCAATCTGCATTGTTAATTATTAATCAAAACCATTAAATTATGAAGGCATCGATCAATTATCATTTAAATCCTCTACAAAGCTACGCCACATAAGTAAGACCATCACCCAACCTCATTGGTTCGACTGCACAAATCTAGACTACCCCATTAATTAAAATGTGTCGTCAGAACGTACAAACTAACTTAGGTTTCGGATTTGACAAATCCTCTAATTTCACTGAATATGTAAATGTGCCAGGGTTTCCATACAAGTTTTATTTAGCTGGATAAAACGCCGGTAATTGGATGGATTTAGACGGAGCTTAATTTAATAATTAATTGTTAAATTGAGCTGCTAATTATGATTTATTTTCATTGTTGTCGACTTTTTAATTTAACCATATTGATTTTATTTAATAATTGTAGATTTTAGATAAACAAAATATATCAATAAATTGGAATTCAAAGGATGAATCATTTGATTTAATTAATTCTTGCTTCGATTTAAACAAAAATGGGAAATTGTAATTAAATTCATTTTAACTAGGTTACTCATTAGGTGGCATTTAATAAGTAGTTTGGGATGGTTAGTACTAGTTCGAGAATTTCCCTTTGCATTTTTTATGTCAGTAAATAAAAATAAACAATTAATTTTTTCATTATAGATGATTATAATTCAAATGCATGAAATACTAATAGAATTACATCTATGAAATAAATTTATTAAATTTTTCACCGTTTAATGTGTAGTGATAATTTTAATTTATTTATAGAAGAATTTACATGAAAAATAATTGGAACTTTTTATTAATTTTAATATTTTGAAATTAATTCCTCTCAGAATTTAGCTTTAATTGGGTATTTCATTTAATAACTGAATAGTGGGAATATTTCTCTTCCTTTTATCATTCTCAATAAAACAACACATTTATCTTGCTTTTTTGGTTAGGCATTAATATGAGAAATATTCCGAACCATTTCAGACTTAAATTGTCATTTTGAAAAGTTTTATATTTTCCAAATGAAAATTATAATTAGACTTTTTAATATTTCCATTAAAATCGGTTTGAGAAACGTTTGAAAATCGTATTTATTTAATATTTTCAATAATTTCAAACTCCCGGGGTGCCAATAACTTTTCAGCAAAAAATTGAAATTTATTTCTAAAATTAATTTATTAAAGGAATACAATCCAAGTGAGATTATTAAACAGTAAAATAATTTATTACTTATAAAGGTGAAGGAAAAATGGTTAAGGGAACACTGAATATTAATAACTTAAGAAAAATACTTATTTAAGAATAATAATAATAATAATAATAATAATAATAATAAGAATAATAATAATAATAATAATAATAATAATAATAATA
>JBBMKC010164561.1:0-26105 GCA_037834085.1 Bipalium vagum | reverse complement strand
TATCTTTTAATTTAATTGAATCATTAAAATTGAATCATTTAAATTTTTCATAGTCTAGAAGATTATATTCAAATCCAATGTTTATATGTATATTTGCGTGCGTTTGTGTATATATACATAAGTTACGCAATAAATACAGCCTCACCTAAAATGTTTGATAAATTAAAACCGAGATATCTTTCTCTGGTTTTGCAATTGATCATACATTGGGTCTTATTGAATAGCATGCTCGCCTGTATATTGACTAGGACTGCTTGCGAAAAAGATGACTATGAATAATGAGGAATTTATGCTGCACAATATTTTGATGAATGCTTCCAAAGCACTATTGCAGAATGCTACAATACCATATGCTCACTAATGATGTAGCTGATGGTTGCTGATGAATGTATGGCAAGAAAAAAGAAGAAAAATTATAAAAAAAAGATGTAACCAAAAAGAAGAAATTAAAAAAAAGATTAGAATGACGGACCTATACGTGTTATAAAATAAATGTTGATTTTTTTTAGATAATATGGGTAAGGAGATTGTTATTATCAAAGATTATAACGGATAGAATTGCAAAAAGGGTAGCCGTGGGAATTTATCGTATTTTACAATAAAAACTATTGCGTAAAAGACCAATTAGGTGAAGTCTCATATCTTAATAGCTGATTCTACTTAACGCTTGGTGGATGATTGATATGTGCCAGAACAGAATTTTAATGAATCCTGACCTTAAGTCTAACACATGTAAATATATTTATTATTATTATCGAGAAGACTTGATTACTAAGTCACCTTTGATATTATTTTAGATGTTCATTCACAATACTTATCTTTTTGATCACTTTGAAGGAATAGTTTCAGTTAAAAATTTTGAAAATTATTGTTAGTTTTAAAATAAAAAAATATAATTTTCTTACACTTTGCTTATTAGAGACATAAAGAGAGATAAAGAGATAACCATTAGGAAGGAGTCAGAGAAAGACTTTGGTAATAATCTGAATATTGGAAATATTGAATATCTATTTTTCAACTTTAATTTTTGGATAATATCAAGATTTGGTGATTACTTCAGTATTATTTAAATCTGTCAAATATATCAAATCTCCTACAGACCATTTAACCAGAACAATGTCTCACAAAAATGTTACATTAGGGGCACAAAATGAGTAATATCAAAATTAATAATGATATAATACAATGAAACCACCTGTTCTACCAACACCTGCAGAACAATGAACAACCATTGGACCACTGTCTAAAGGATTTTCCTTCTTGGTTCTGTTTACAAAAATGATAAAAGGAATTGTACACTGAGGAATTCCATGATCTGGCCAAGCTGTAAACTGATAGTGTTTTATATCACGTTTTTCGTTTGATCTAAAATTAAGAAACAAATAAAATAAATAATAAATTATTATCTTAAGTTATTATCTTAAAAATACTAAAAAATGTTATGTTAATGTTAAAAATATTTTTTGATCGAATATTTTATTAAAGGCACAATAAATATTAAGTGTAATATTAATATTATTTTTCATAAAGATTAATTATTTAATTATTATTTTATAAGGATAATTAAATTTATCTAATTTTATTTTATATATATATAATTTTATTACAAAAATTATATTATCTGTATTATTAAAATTATAAATATAATGTATAATATTTATTACTTAATCAATAAATATATAAATTATACTATTAATATCATATTACATTATTAATATATATATATTATATAAATATATATATATTTATTTATATTTATATAATATTTTGCGTGGCATGAGTGTAATATTTTTGGTGTTTATAATGATGTACTTTTAAAAATTTTTAAGTGAATAATTAAATGTAGGTGAAAGAATGTAAAGTAAATTAATGTAATGTAAATTAAACAAAATGAAATCTTCACTGAAAAAACATGCTCAACAAGTTCCTTTCAATTCAAAGCCATTGAATTCGACAAAGTTCTAATAAAAATAATTCAATAGCTCACATGGAAGTTACATTTGATGAAAAACAATTTTATCAGGGAATTATTTGGTTGTAGCACAATTTTTCGTGATATTTAATATTATACTTAAGTATATATATATATATATATATATATATTATTAAAAAACATTTTATTTACAAATATTTAATAACGAAAAATCAAACGATAATGTATACATATACTGTTATTTGGCACCTTCCCTAACCTTCCACTAGTTGTTAAACCCTTTATTACAGAAATACCATTAAATGTGAATAATATCTATTGCTATTTTCCGTCCACGCGCGCAGTTCGAAATTGTAAATTGAAAATTATTTCATTGCAATTTAAATCTTTCCTGAAAAATGGCGAAAAAAGTTCAATGACTGACCAGAGTTCAAAAGTGTTCGTCGACAAAACATTTTATGAAACTTGAAATAAATCAGAAACCTGGCGGTTATTAAACGGAAATTTCAAAGAAATATCAAGCGTGAAGAAATATCAAAACTTATTAAGATATATATTTAACAGATCACTTATCAAGATCTGGAATGGCTTCCCAAGAAATCGTGAAATGTTTTTTAACAAGATTTATTTATAAAGGCCTTTTACATTCCAGTTCACTGTTTATTGTATTGCTGTGGACATGGATAATACCTTAAGTAAACTGAATAAATACTTTAGCCTACATCCATAAAATTGTATTATTTATTTGTTTTAATATTAAATTTTATCAAACATTGTTCTCATCCTAGAATTTAGCTTAATTAAAAAACGAAACCAATGAAGGATTAATTTAACTTTACAGAATTATCATAAGATTAATGAAAATTGAAAAAAGTAATTTTTCAATTTAATAAATTAAAGTAATGAAATCAATATGAGAAAACCCACATGAAATTTAATAAAACAAACCATTATGCATTTATTTACGGAGAAATTTATTCCATAAATTGCATTCATTGCAGAAAATAGTCCGACAAAATGTTCAAAAAAATGTCACTGGTCTTACGGTTTTTAATTGACTAAAATGATTATAAATAAATTCTTTTATTCATTAAAACAACAAAAACATGTATTTTCTATAATGAAAACATTCCAGTGTACTTTTGCTTTAATAGATTTTCCATAAAAGCGTTTATAAAAGCATTTCGATACATCCTCAAAGATGAAGAATCGTTCTCCTCAAGATTAATTGTCATTAAGTTAATATTAATTGGAAAAAAAAACCGGGGAGAATTTGTTCAAATAATCTTTATTCTATTTTACAATTATTACAATTATTAATTGAACTCGGTTCCGAGAGTATGCTAACAAGACTAAAAATTAATTTGCCCATTACCAAATAAATAGAATGGAGGAAAATGGAAAATAATCAATTTCCTTTGATAGAAAAGCAAATTTTGGTTTTTCTTAATTAAATATAAAACCGAGCCTGATTTCATTGTTTTCTCATATCATCAACAAGTTGAGAAACAGTCGACATTACAGGAAATGACGAGATTTCAAAGAAACATTCATCAAATTGAAATTAAATTGTTAATTAATTTTTTGTCGCAAAAATCCTTTCATAATATTCTCAAATCGACTGAAAGCCTTCATAATTAACAACAGTGAATAACATCATTTAATTTAATTTTATTGTTTAAATTAGGATGGGATGTTTTGTGTTGAAAAAAATGAAACATTTGTTCCATTTTCTCTGAGAACCTCACTCGGTTCAGTTGGAGAAAAAAATAAAAGTAAATATTTCCATAAAATTAAGAAAATAAATAATTTTTTTTTCATGTTTTATAATTTATATTTTATTTGTTAAACAATTATTAAAATTGATTTTTGTTTTAATTTTAGGTTATTTTGATTTTGTTTCCTATTCACGAATTGCCTGGAGTTACGTAAATTGGTTAATAATTGAATTAAAAATAAATTATTTGTTTTCCTAAATTATGTAAATTAAATGTGATTTCACTTTCATTTTCTATTATATGAAATCTAAAGAAATTTATTTTAAAGAATAAAGAACACCTTCTCATAAGTGTTTTATCATTTAGACATTGAATAGTTTCAAAACGAAACAAAATTGATTAACTAATTTAATTTAATTTACGACTTATTTGATTTATAACATTATTTCACATTATTGAAATATAGTTTCTTTTTAACTTGGTCGATTTATCATATTCTGCTTTTTGATTGATATAATTAGTTCTATAGTTGATTGTATGCAGTATTTGAGAAATACAGCATTTGATATACCGGTATAACCGATAATAAAAGCTGTATATATTAGGGTTATGAATAAAATTTTCATAAAATTCTGACTGATTTTAGGCAGGGAGTTAAATAAATGATCAGTATTTTCTGTTCACTGAGTACAGATTAATTATTTGTTTATTATTTATTGATAAGATAGTCCAAATCTATGCAAATCGCTAAACCAAGAGAAATAATATCAATTATCAAATTTTGGTGAGGGAAAAGTGATAATTGTAACATTTATAGACAATGTGACACTCACTGAAGCTTTTTGAAATCACCTAAGTTTTATCAGAATATTTCATAATATTGATTTTTTTTATAACGAATTAATTATTTTGTATTAATATATATAAATCTTATTCCTTAATAAATATAAATTATTCCTAAATATATAAAAAATATTATTAAAAGTATATAAAATATTCCTAAATATATATAACATTCTGAATCAAATGTAAAAAGATAAAGAGTGTATACGAAAAAAATTGGTCGCATACAAACACATGTGACACCTCAGATATAATTGTAAAAATATAGGTAAGCATACAGATCTATAGCCGAATCATTAATTTATAATAAAAAATCTATAATTTTTTAGTTTCTATAAAATTCAGAAAAATGGTCTCAACAAAATAAAGTATTCGCGAATTAATTGTGCGCAAAATGCTGGAAAATATGGATTTATCTCACAGAGATATTGCAAAAAGCCTAAATGTTGCCAAATCAACGGTAAAACGTGCGCTTAAAAACTTCGATAAACGATTAAGCACAGAAAGAAAAGTTGGAAGTGGGCGAAAGAAGGGATTTGTCTCAGAGAAAAAGGCCAAGGAAGTGGTACGTAAATTTCATAAAAAAGTTAAAATGTCGCTTGGTTATGTTCAAAAAGTCCGCAAAGAGAAAGGTCTGAAATCATACAAAGTTTCAATGGTTCCAAACAGAAACGATAAACAGCAGGCAACCGCCAAATATCATTCACGAAAACTATATGGCAATATCAATGCAGACTTCAATCAGATTCCTGGTCAGCCTTTCTATACTTCAAAGAAGAAAGGCGATGTTGCACCAAAATTTAAAGATAAAAAAAGTGGACAAGTTCGCAAAAAATATTTGATTTGGCAAGCAATTTGTAAGCGTGGTTTGAAAAGCAGGGTTTTTGTAACCTGTGGTACTATGAACCAAACTATTTATGATGAGGAGTGCTTGCAGAAACGACTTCTTCCTATGATACTTGTTCATAACGTTACAGTTGTGTTTTGGCCTGATTTGGCAACATGTCACTATGGAAAATCAGCCATGGACTGGTACAATGAGAATGAGGTCAATATTGTACCGAAGAGTGCTAATCCTCCCAATTGTCCGGAACTCCGACCAATTGAAAAATATTGGGCTATAATGAAAAAGGAAATTATTGTTAACAAAACAAAACGTGAAAGATGAATAGGAATTTGAAAAGTAATGGGTCCAAATATCATCTGAGGTTACTCAAAATTATATGCAGAACCTAATGGACAGTGTGATTTCTTAACTTCGATCTATTGCAGACAATACACCCAAATAATAAAATATGTAATTTTTTGTAAATATATTTTTATTACGTTTTTGGATATTCATAAATTTTGTATTTAGCTAAATAAATGCGGATTTGATAGCTGAATTTTGCCGACCAGTTTTTTTCGTATACACCCTTTAATACAATGAAATTTTTATTATACAAAACAAAACAGTAAGACAAGACATTTTTTGCATTGGAAATGTTCTTACTTCCTGTAATCTTTTTACTTCATGCTTTTTTAGCATCCATATTTAATGTTGTTTGAAAATGAAAGATTAAAAATAGGAAATCTATAAAAATTCAATTTTCGATTTCTGAAAATGATACGTTTTACTTTTATATATGTTTAACTATTTTTTATTATATAATTCAGAATATTTTATATACATTAATATACATTTTATATATATTAAAAAGTAAGAGTGTAAAAAATAAACGAGTTTGTGAAATTCAAAATTGAATTTAAATATTAACTTATGATTAGGATTGCAAAGTGCCCCGGGCGACAGCTATCAAACAAAGTTACTCGTGTGATTCAGTCATCTGTGACACATTTCCTAAACTTGGTTTATCAGATCCTGACTTTAAGTCAGGAAAAATCATGGTAAACTGAATCTCTTAACAATATATATCCTTTCTCTAAATTCTATGTCACACCACCGTACAAGCTCTAAGTTTTCAGCCAGAATTTTTTGGTATAATAAAGTATTATCTGATTAGCAAATGGTCTAATTTTATCCAATCTTGGTAAATTTTATGTGAAAATTTCTTTTATAATTCTCATAATTATGTAGACTTCGTCTATTGGCAGATTTTAGATTTCTTAACAATTATAACATATTTTTTAAGGGTCATATTAGGTATTATACAAGTTGTACAAATTCAGTCATTCAAAAGTTTAATTTTAAGTCGACTGATTGTTAAAACAAAAATTAAAAAATTGAATCAATACTTTTGAACCAGTTATTTGATAAAATTTTATATTATCTTGAATTATTTATACAACTTGAATGTCACTTAACTGTAAAAACGAAGGTTTCTAATATTATCTGTAGCGTAATAAAAATCCGAAATTACCAAAATACCCATAAAACAGGAAATAAATGTAAAGAAATTTTATATGCTCAATCATTAATAATAAATTAAATTTGATTTGTTATTTATCACATTTTTATTTATTTCAGCTTATTACCGAATCAAATTTTTACCTCTAAATTTATTATTCATGAAGAAATCAGGATTGAAATATAATAATTAATTATTTGAAAATATATAATATATAATATTTTATTCTTATTGTATGAAGAATTACTCAGAAAGCAAACATTAAGCGACAAATTGTAAAATAAAACTTCAACAGATAATATTATTAATTTTTCAAGAAAAAATCACATAATAAAAATATTATTAATTAAGAATTCAATATATTTTATTAAAAAGAAATTTATTTCAAAAATCTAAAAATTAACATTTATTTTTACATAAGATATGGCTGCTTTTATAATATGAAAAAATATTTTTTCATTTAATAAATTAAACAATTATCAACAGATTATTTCTCTCACTTCAGTAAGCATATTTTATAAAATAATATTAAATAATAATTATTAAAAATGATCATATAAATTAAAATAAATTATAAAAATAATTTATATTTTTTTTCTATTTAGAAAAGTATAAGAATCACATTTTTATTTAAAAAATGTTTATTACAAAGAAATATTATGAAAAATAAAAGTATCATAAATAAATTCAACAAAGTTAAACAATTATGATTTGTGTTTGACGATTGTTAAAATTATTAATAAAAATCTATTAAATTTATTAAAATAATTAATTAAATTATCAAGAAGTCTCATAATTGATATATGAACCATGCAAAAGGATTCCACGATAAATGAATAAAAGCTTTGCTAAAAACAGAAATAAATTAATTTTTAATAAGAAGTGGTTATCTCTTTTTAATTTTTATTAATGAAAATTTTTTTAAAAAATCTAAGTAATATTATATTTTTCAATATAATAACAGTCATTAATTATTGATTTGTTATAATTAAAAATCTTTTCCCTCGGTTTTCATACACAGAAATATATTAAAAATTTAGGATTTTTAATAAAGTTTATATTTTTTGTTAATCGCTTAAAAGATTTTGCTAATCCCAGGGAAATATACGGATATTTTTCAGGTATTTTTCCTCACTTCTTACTGAACAAAATCAATATTTGAATAATATATTCTGGAATTTTTCATTATGATTGAAAATTATTTGTCAAAGATTATGTTTTTAATTTTTTTTAGATATTTTGGAATTTCTTTCACATTTTGTTTTTTATAATTATTAAAATAATCCTTATTATTTTAATTAAAATAATAATAATAATAAATCTTAGCAAAACTCATTAAAATTTTGATCACTTTATCTTTTGTTTGTTTAAAATTTTACTCACAGTTTTTTATAATAGATTTTAGCATTAATTGCCAATATATATTTGAAATATAATAATGAATTATTATTAATAATTATATAAATAATTTTATTATACACTGAAACATTTTTATAAGCGACTTTCGAAATATCGCTCTTCTTAAAAAAATTTAAAATATGTATACTTCTGTTTCTTACTTAATGAATTTAAAGATAATTTTTTTGTATAAAAATAGTTTGGTATCCTTTTTTTCACTTTAAGCGACCAATTTTTTAAAGACTACTTTCTGAGAAAAATTTATTCAACTGAGGTCACTTATATGGAAAATGTAGTGCAGGATATATTATTTATTATTAATGTATTCGTTCGTAATAATTTTTATGAATTATATAAATAAATTTGGTAAATATTAGGTAAAACTATAAAAAAATAAAAAATCAATATTTACAAGGAAATAAGTCACTTTAATTTTAAAATGTATTTAGGTTGATTTTAAAATTAGCAATCAAATAATAAATGTTAATGAAGTACTTAGACAAAAAAACGACATTACTTTCCGGTCCACATAATATATTACACGATAAATATAGGATACCTGGGAGCGAAAAAATCTTTATATGTAAAAATCTTTTCATACATGTATATTTTTAATTACCTAAAATAGTAAAAATCTGTTAGTGTCAGCTTTGGTCATTAAAATTTTTATAGCCAAGGTTACACGAATTTTTTCCAGTGATATTTTTTATGTGGTCTAACATTGAGTAAAATTATAGATACGATATTTTTCATACTGATTAAGTCTGGTTGTTGCTGTCATATCTTTTTGTCCATTACACCTATTTCTTGGATATACCGGGTGTTCAAGTTAAAAGTTCATAAATAAAAGCGTAATATTTTTTATGCTGTAAAATTTTATTGAAAATAAATTTATTTGATCGAATAACCTTTATTGCGGATTTAGTAACTGAGTTCTGCTTCAGGTTCCTCTATTGGATTAGTTCACACGTATCTCAAACGTGAAATGAAATTATTTCCCTATTAAATTACAATTGGGCAGTCTCTCTCAGACAAACATAAGGCAAATCGTTATGCCTTTTGCAAACTGATGCTGCCAAATATATCCAAGGATGATGTATTTTTATCCCGAATTTTATGGAGTGATGAATGCTCATTCAATCTCAATGGATTGATGAACAGACAAAATCTTCAATTTTGGGGGACACAAAGGCCCAATAATGTGGTTGAATACTCAACATTCTTGGCTGGAAGCATGCTTAGAGAATGAGGGTGGCCACTTCGAATAAAAATATGATTTATGTACATATCATATTTGTAACTATTTTGATAAAATACAACATATCTTGTAATTCAACTTAGTTAAAAAAATAAATCTGCATTTTTGATCTTTATGAAAATGTACAATTTTCATGAATTCATTACCTGTAGGAAGTTTGAACAATCTTTTATTTATGAACTTTTAACTTGAACACCCGGTATATCTTGGTAGCAATGTTATCAAAAGAATTTAAGCAGTCATGATGAATGAGATTGGAGCAGAAGACCAAAGGGTCGTGATAATCTTATGTTTGAGAAATTATAGAGGACATCCATCACGATCCAATTATTTAAATATTGTTGTCGATTATCATACACAAATCATTTCTTATCACAAGTTAGCATACTACCAAAAAAACGAAATATTTCTGTTGCGCTAAGAATTATGAACCAAATTTCAGAATGGTAATTTTTTATCGTGTGGTACCAATAACAAAATCTTCTC
The DNA here is from genome assembly GCA_037834085.1 of Bipalium vagum. Classification (NCBI taxonomy): domain Eukaryota; kingdom Metazoa; phylum Platyhelminthes; order Tricladida; family Geoplanidae; genus Bipalium; species Bipalium vagum. The sequence goes on along the minus strand of JBBMKC010164561.1, from coordinate 16,121 downwards.
AAGCTCTTCAGTTTATTTTAATTATCGAAGAACTGTAGTATTGTATGATTTATAGTTTTGCATTATCTGATTCGCTTCGTGGTACATAACTCTTAGTTCTGTATCCCGTGCGATCATTTGTTTCTGGGGAACCCAGTATACTTAAAATTACAATTCCCATCACATATATAATTGAAAATAAATATCTTTACAAATAAATTCCTTAGTTCAAATGCAAATCAAATACAGAGTATCAGAAAGGAAAAGGAAGTCTAATTTTTTCTAAGATCTTTTTGAACGTAGAAAGATTTTTTTTTATATTTGATTTGATTTAGAAATGAAAATAAATTTTAATTGCAAAACATTAATTATAAATATTTTTTTAATATTTAAATATATTTAAATAAATATTATTAAGATGAAAATTTCATGTATTTTATAACTAAGTCTTTGTTACCTGTATCTTTAATTATGTATTATTAAAAATATAAATCTTTTATTTTATATAAATGAAATAAAATAAAAATAAATAATTTAGGTAAAGTAATCAATTAATCAATCATTTAATAAATAAAATTAATTAATTAATTGATAAATAAATAATTAAAGTCGTAAGAAAGAATGATCCTGAACCATATAAAGGATTTCATTTTTTTCAAAGATTAAACCCCTTTTAATAGGTTCTAAAAAAGAGTTTAGAATAAAACTAAGAACCAAAAAGCTTTTCCTTTTCTTTAAGTCTTAAAAGTAAATACAGGTATTGAAATATTCTTTGAAGTTAGATAACAATCGTTGAATTTCTTTCTAAATAATCACCCCAAAAAAACTTTTAATTAGTATTTTAACATCTGGAACTTTTTTGTTTTATCAGGGATAGATAAAGGCATAATCTATTGTATGAATCGCGTAATAAAGATTTAATATAATTAAAATACCATACAAGCATTATATAAATGGATCAGTGGTAAATGTTATTCAATCAAATCTACTTTTATTGAATTCTTCAAAAAGACAACTGTTACCCTGTTTTTTGAATGATAAAGGACCGGCAAACAAAATAAGCGTATTCTTGAATAGAGTTGAGAATTATCTTGATTTCACCATATGTACACTGATATGCCCCATCAGGATCTGGCCAGTACTGTTCACATTTAATTCTTGATCGTTCTGTCAGCATTGTTAACATGACGATTATCATGGAACGCTGTTCCCAGATCATTCTCCAAAAGTCATTTATTGTTTCTGATAACGGTCCCTGGAAATTGTAGACGATTCTTTAATGTTAACCTTTACTGTTTATGATTAATTATTAATTAACAATTATTTCTAATTTTATTAGTGATAATTTTCTTTTTTTAATATTTTAATATTTTGTCGACATTTTTTTTAAAATTAAAAAAAGTTTTTCAAATTAATAAATGTTAAAAATTGACGAATAATAGATTGAAGCACTGTAAAATATGACCATTCTTAAAATTTTAAAATGTAAGTTTAAGAATTTTTTTTTAGAATTCTCATTTCAATGTACAAGGAAGCGGTGGAATATTTTAATTATTTTAAAATATTTAAAAGGTATGTATAATGGAATTTTAAAATTATACTCTAAAATAGTAAAATGACTTGCACTTGTGATTAGAAACTGATTGGCATTAACATGACAGCCATCACCGACTCGGATCCGATCACTGAACGTCTCCAATCAAGAACGTTATGTAAGGATGACGATGTTGAAAAATTCATAGCGCAGTGCATAAGGTATTTCATGATGAAAGAGACACTAGTGAAAAGAAGGGAAAAAAAACTATTGTCTATTAGACTAAATTTAGTAGAAAAGTATGAAAGTACGACCGGAAAAGTTAGTGGATTTGAAGGAATATAACAATATTTTTTCAGTTTTTCTTAGTATGACTTCATCGATAATTTCCATAGTTTAAGATCATTTTATTCTTTAACTTTGTTAGATATTGATAACTTCTATCAAAAGAAGAGTTCATGAATTTCATATTGATCTCTTCCAATATCACAATAGGTTCTCTATAATTAACTATAATTGAATATAAATTTACGATATAATGAATAACTTGCTAACAAAAGGAGCTTGAGCTTAAGTTTTTTATTCACAAAAATGGCAAAACAAAAAATCGAAGTATCAATTGTATCAAAACCGAGGAAATAAAATTGTTGTCTGTCAATTTTGTATGAAAATATAGATCTATTTATGGAAACTAAAAAAAGGAGGTTTTGTTTAAATGAATAACTGATGAGAAATATTTTAAATTTACATATGAATCTAGATTTGAAAATTGATTTGATTCGATGATCGAATTATGGAAATGGAATTTTCACTTAAGGTGCAATTAGAAAAATAAAACTCAAAGAAATTTAATTAAGGACTCACGTGCATGTACTTTATTATCAAAACTTGTGAAGATGTTTTAAGAAACTGGAAACGAATAAACAAATAATGTTCCCGTTTTACTACAGAACAGCTGCAAGCTGCAATAATGTCTTTCCCATGAAGAGTTAAGTTAATGGTATCTGTTAAAGAAAATCATTTCGAGAACAAGACAAGGAAAACCACTGTGTTCCAATGACTGTATAAATAATTTTTCATTAATAAAAATAATTATTTTGTTCATTTTATTCCTGGATTTTCAAGAACCGGTATAATTATGATTGTAATAATTATAATTATAGTTGGATAAATATCTCCAAGGAATATCAATTTTAAGTTTTGAAACGATCTTCGGATTTTGGAAAAAAATACAGAAATTTATTATTTATTTTACTTGTTACAAACAGAAGCATATTACCTGAGTTGCAATGTAAGCATTTTGTCTCCTATACCCATTAATGTAATTGGCATTAATATAATCTGCACATTTACAAGGTTCTAAATTGTTTTCCAGACCGTTATTTATTTTTGTACTTTGCAGCACAACTCTGCTATGATCATAGGCCACAACATTGGCATATCTATTCTTTGCCTTGTTCTCAGGTTTATTCGATTGTTCCCAAGAGAATTGCTTAGCATGATCTATGGACTCAAATTCAATGGAAAAGCCTCGGTTATCATTTGCTTTCAATCTGGAAATATATTCTTGAAATAAATTGATGTGGATTTTATGTTGACTCTTTTGAAACATATCTATATGAATATCATTTTTTAAAATAAAAGTAATATCTTAAATTCCTAACCTTTATTCAATGTAAAATTGGATTCCTTTAAACCTTTCAGAGGAGACGATTGCACTAATAAGTCTTAAAGAAAAACAATAATAAGTTTTATACAATACAATTAATTAATAAATAAAAATATTTTGTTATCATGGATGAAGTATGTAATCATTTAAAGAAAACAACAAGACTTATAACTATAAAACCCAGACGTTTGAATGGTACAGAGAACATCATCTAAATTTGCATGATAACGCGAGACTACAAAATGCACAAATGACTGTCAAAACCACAGTAATAGAAATTGCAATTTATTCATCTCCCTTCATATGCTCCAAGCCTAACCTTTACAGACTTACATTTCCTCTGCAATTTGGATTCTTTTATTAGGATAACAATTCAATTCCGAGAATAATGTAAAGTTTGCCTTCCAGAAATTCATTGACTTTCGTCTACCACGGTTTTATATAACCGATCTGTACAAATTGCCACTTAAGTGGCATAAGTGTATAAACATTATGAGTGCATACTTTGAAGAAAATATAATTCCTTGTACTTGTAATTTATCAATAAAATTGGTATTTCATTTTACACATTTCATATCTGACAACCTGGTATATACCAGGTATTAAAAGTTTTCTTATTTTAAATGAAAAGCTTTCTGTTATATCCCAATAACTGTTTTTTCATAATATTTTTTCGTTATTATTAGGTATTTTTGTTGTCCGGATTTTGCTAATAAGCTCTATTTAAAATATCTCCTAATTTTTATAACTATTAATTAAGAATTAAAATTAATGGTTTTGATTTTTTTCTGTTTTTATTAGTTGAATGACAAATGTAATGAATAAATAATTAACTAATTAATTTATTAATTAGATTTTTATTTAAATATGCAAAAATCTTTTCTGAAAAGTAGTATGAAGGGCAATTGATACATTAATCACTATTAATAAAATATAAAATAATAATTATTATTATCAATACAAAACGTTATATTTAAATTTGAGACTGTAATTTGAATATAAAGACAAAATAGGCCCAAGATCAACCAATTTTATTTTTTGATCATAAATCGTTTACAAAATTGTCCTGGAAATCAAAAACGATGAAGAATTTAATTAAAATGTTTGGCAAAGATAAAAATCTCATTGGATTTTACATTAAATAAATATTATTCGTATTTTCAAGACGGGAAAAAGATAGGAAAAGAAGAAATTAAGAAATGGGACATAATTTTTTCAGTTTCTCACTAAAACAAATTATCATAAAAATTTAGATTTGGTTAAGATTGACAGTATAGAATAATTTATTCAAACAAACAAATAATTGAAAAAGAACATTTAAGAAAATAATTAAAGTGAGGCCAAAAAGTCAACCAGGTGGATATTCACATATGTTGATTTAGGATCAAAACCTAATTGTTCAGTTTGTTCCTAATTGTCCCTTTGCTCTTAGGTTAATTAGAAATATAATGTAAACTAATTTATTTTGTATTATATTATTTTATATTTTCTATTGGAATTTTATGGTAAAACACACATTGATTCAGGATATTCACGCGTGTTTCTTCTTATCAAATAGAAAACGTCAAAGAGTTGTTTTCATATTATGAAATATCACAAAACTAATATTCCAGGAATTTTGAAATATTCAAAGAAATTAAATGTAAAATAGTTTAATAAAACAAAAATAATTTTAGTACATTTCATTTTAAAAATAAAATCTGTAGTAAAATATGCAAAGTAAGTTATACAAACTTTTAAAAGCTTTTTTATCAAGTCTGATTCCCATCACAAGAAACAATAGAAAATAAAATTGTCTACAGATATGGATAGTACATAGAACTATAAATATAATTATTTATTTTAATTTTCAATTTATTTTAAAATCTTTTTAGAAATAACCTAACTGAATTTAATCCATCTTTTATCTTTCTCTGTGAAATGAACTATATCGTGTTCCATAAATGTCTTTAGGATGTTTTTTCCTTTTAAAAAAATATATTAAAAAATAATTCTTAAAAATGTTTATAATAAACTAATGTGCAATTAAATGTGAAAAATAATACCCATGAGATGTCCATCACATCTGTGATGGGACACGTCGATTTGATCATTGAAAAATTGTATGACATTTCTAATAATTTGAACATAAATTTCTCTTATGTCAGATCAAATATTTTCTTTTAGGTCCGAAATGGTTGTTGGGTTGCTGATAAACACCCGATTTTTCAAAAAATCTAAGAGTGAGATTGCACGATCTTCTTGGCCAATTCACATTACCATTCATAAGGTTAGAAGTCTTTGAAATCTGATGGATAATAACGATATGTTCTCTCGTGTTTTGTGACACAAAAGTAAACACCACTAAGGTCAATTTCAACAAGTTGAAGCTGTAAGAAATCTTTGATCATCGAATTATAACGTAACTGTATTTACAGTGATAGGTTTTCTATAATCATCCTCAAAGAAAAACGAGCCGATAATTCCACCAGACAATAAAGGGCTTCAAGCTGTACATTTTTTGAAAGGAAGTGCTTATGTGTGAATAATTTAAGAAATCTTCTAACTCCAAATGCGAAAATTTGGCTTATTGACTATTTATTGTACCATTTAAGGTAAAATGAGCTTCATCACTGAAGATGTTTTTATTTGCAAAACCTGGATTGATTGCTCTTTAATTGTACTTTTCAACATTGCAAATGATCTATTTCCTTTGATTGCGGGATTAACTAAATTTTATATGAATGTAAATGTAAATTGTTATCCACAATTCTCGATAAACTTGTTTTTATTAAGGCTTTTTTGTTTAGATCGTCGTCGAACTGGTGTTGATGGATCATTTTACAGTTTCATAAAAACTGCAATATTTTCAGGTCTTATGGTCTTTTGGGATGTATTCTATTTTGGCCAGTGCCAGATTCCTCAGATTTTTAGACTACGAAATGAATCGCCTGCACGCTTGTTCTCTTGGATGCTCCAAAAATTTTCATTTTCCCCATATTTTTATTTTACGAACTGATAATGTTCGTAAAACATTTTCTTATATAAATGGATTCATCTTGTGAAAGGCTTGAGAGTCCTAGATTTGTACGCGATTTAAATTGTCTTTTAATATAATGTCTTTCAAAATTTTAGCTTATATAAACAAAAAACTTTAGATTTATAGGCATTTAAAGTATTAAAGTTATTTATGGAACATCATATATTTTTGAGAAAACCTTATGCTTCTTTTATTTGCTTTCTCAATATTAAATATTTAATTTATTAATTTTATGACTGGTTTTTTAAACATTTTCTTCATCTACAATATTATCTACTGCTCATTAAATATTTTAGTACTTACACTAACACTCGCAGCTTTATATTTGGCACAATTTATCATTGAAAGTATTGGTCTTAGTATGTAGTCGGTTCTTGTAGCTTCCTGCTTATTAGATTTTAATAATCCTTGATGTTTTATTTATTCATTTTCTGTATTTGGATCAATTTATTGCCTATCTGCTCGTCTTTCATTAGGAATGGGGTGGTGCTGATTTTTAGTTTTCATTTTTCAAATTTATACTTTAAATAATTTCTAAATATTTTAGGGTATTGGTCGTGTAATATCCGATTAATAACATATGATTTTAACCAGTAGAATAATACGTGTATACACGTATATTGAAATAAGTTTAATAAAAAACTTATGGCTGATATTATAATGCACATTAGATGGAAATTTGTTAATATAAATTTTTATTTAATAACATTTTTGATTTATATATAATAATTTATATAAATATAATAATATATACATATATAAATGTACATCAGGATTTAAATAGCGTTTATGAAAGTGTTAATGTTTTTTTTAGAAAAACCTATGAAATTTATTTTGAATTAAAAACGGCTAAATCAGAACAAAATAATATAATTAATTATTATAAAGAAGATTTCTTTTATTAAATTTTAATATTTTTTCTGGAAGAGATATTTATTCAAAGAAAATATTTGAGAAAGATTTCTTATTCTTTCTTGGTATTACATCAATATTGTTTTTAGTAGAAACGTGAATTTTAGAATTTTAAGATCATATTGGGTTGATCAATACTGCTAATGTAAGATAAGTAATATCGGGAAAAATGAATTTTGATACGGTTGAGTTAATCCAGCCCATCAAAGTGGTCTAAATCAAATGAATATTTGCTAAGATCAGTAAAAAATCTTTAAAATATGAAATATTCATTAAGATACTTTCAAAGGAAAGTGAACATTCGTTTATATTATATATATAATGAATATATAATATTTCTGAGTATAGTCCGTTGTCTAAAAGTCAATGTTGTCTAAAGGTAATTATAATAAAGACAGATAACTAATTATAATTTATTTAATTAACATATCTTATTTTCATAAAAGAAACTTTTCAATGAAATCTTTAGCAATTTATTTTTGACAGAACCTTTACAACATTATTTAAACGACTATGGGTTTCCTTAAAGACTGTGATATCTTTGATGTTGAAAGCTTATTATAAATTGAATAATTATAAATTATTATTAATATATTATAATTATTTTCAGAAATGTTCTCTGCTTTTCTCGGAACAATTATACTTAACTCTGTTGTATTTCAATTTAGAATTTTGTAAATTTTTTTATTATATTAATTATTAAATTATTTATTTATTGAATATAATATATAATTAATAATATATATAATTAAGAAATGTTAGAAAATATCAATATTTTCGGCGTTATTTTGCCAAAAGTAAAGTTTCAACATAATAATTTAATACAAAATAATATCAATCAATTATGTATTCGCCACCATTATTGATAATCATCTACCATCTTTTCGCCAAGATACCACCGGGAAAAAATTTAGCAGACTTTTCAACAAAAAATTATTGGAATTTCATAACTGTTGACCTTTTTTTTAAAGTGCTGCAAAGATCGAAAAAGAATAATTTAAATGCTAGATGAAAACTAGATGAAACAAGACTTCACAGTCAAAATTACGAATCTCTGGAGAGTAATTTTGGAAGTGTGGCCCAGCGTTATCGTGAAGGATGATAACACCTTTTCTATTAACTAAGTTTGGGGGAGTTTGCGAGAGTGCATCAGCAATTTCAGTCAACAGTTTACTCTTATTCAAGCACCTCCCAATACACAATTCCGTTCCAGTCCTACCATACACACAGCACACACTTTTACCATATATTGGTCGCCATGAATTTGAAACTGGTGTCTGTTCTGAAGAAACCCATTGGGGATGACGATATAGGTTCTCATATGGATTTCTTTCTACATTGAAAGTAATAATTTTCTTCCAAAATGGTTTTTTGGTAAGTCTTATTAAATTTGCATTTGAAATCATATTCCTCATAGACTTCTACTCATTTAATAAAATGTGTGGAATCCATATCCCAGCTATGTATGACTTTCTAATGAGATATCCATGATCACGAGCTGTCTGCTACCAACAGTGCGGATTAACAGCAATCTCTGCGACGGTTTGCCTGGGATTTTCGTACAATTTCATTATCAGAATCGATGATCGACCATTTTTCAAGAAGTCTGCCAGGCCTAAATTATTATTTGTGAATCGATTAAATCATTCAATACATTGAGTCTCACTTAAATCATTCTTCTCAAAAATTTCTTTACCTTTAGGGGAGCAATTCTTGTATAAGACTCTTGTTCAAATTCAAATAGTAAACAGTATATATCATGTGTCTTATCTGCATTCATATTTTGATATTCACAAATGTATCCAGCAACGTTATTATTTAAACAAATAATCGATTAAATACCACATAATAAATAAATCTAATTTTATTTATGAAATAATTTAATATCAACTAAGTGCGATTAAAATGACATTTGCAAAATCGCTGATTTTCTTTCCGGGTACCCAATATAAATGAGGTAAAAAAATAGAAGGAAAATAAATAATATAAATGAATGTCCTTATTAATGCCAAAATCGATAAATGCAAATCTGAGATGTATATTTGACACTAATCTTTATAATTCGTCCAAATGAATTTATCATTTGAAATAATATAAATTATGTATATCTAACCAGGAGTGTTCAAGATTTGAGTTTGAGTAAGCTTCAAAATGTCGTGACTTTGGGACAAATACGACGAACCGACATTCGGCGAACCCATCAAAGGGTTGATAATATTTTCCTTGACTTCCGTATTTGAGGGTGAATGGTAATGATGATGGGTATTTCTACAGTCTTGCTAAGTTTTGACATAATTATTAATATACAAAGCTTACCTCAATTGCAAACAAGGAAAGCTAGCTTTCAGTATGCTATTTCGTCTTTTAACAAGAACAAAAAGAAACAGTATAATTAAACATACAATTATTGAAGTAAAAACTGATATCAAAACGTTTCTAGATAAAACAAATTTTGAGATATGACTGTCGTTATCTTTCAGATTAAAAGACATATTTTTATATTCACTGCTCATCATATTTGGTGAACTCGTTAAAGGGTTTAAATTTTCCGACCATTTTCCTATAGAACAAATTCTGCTGACTGAATTTTCATCAAAAACAGGCTGAAAAATATAGAACTATCAAAAAAGTTAGTTTTTTTTATAAAAATAAAGAAAATTTCAAATAATCCTCGAAAATAAATTTATAAATATAATTGTTATATATAAAATTATACAAAAATTTCTAACATGAAATCGCGATATCTCTACCAAATAAGAATTGAAATAATTTTTTTGGGGAATCTGAATGAATGTATGTAATACGTTGATGAAAGCAATTTCGGCTTTTCATTCTAAACTGATAAGACAATTTTTATTATTTTAAGAAAGAACTTTTCAATTCTAGACATTTTTCTGAACTAGAAACAAGTTTATTTATTCCCATGGACTAAAATTCGGTAGTTCTGAAGTATGCAACATGAGGATAGTTATAATTTCCAAAAAAATTAGATAGATAATTCAAATAAAAGTGTGTAGACAATATGTCCGGAAAGTACAACTTTGGCAACATCGGTTTCAAGATACATGGTCTTTGCTATTTTTACGGAGAATGATTAATCAAAAATTCGATAATTTCACGTTGTGGTATTCTATTCATTTGTTGTCACATGTTATAGTAAGTATGAAAAATGAATTGTCTCAGTAGTTTAGTTTTACCTTTAGTCTTATCACCATCTTTCCAGTTTCTTCATTTCTCTGATCTGTTTTCTTTGGTTAATATGTAGTTCATATGTAACGTGTGTATCTAGATGGATTAAAGCTTTCGGGTCACCACTATGAAAAAGTATTAGTCAACTATTGTTTCTCTTTTTTAGACTCTTGTTAATATATATAATATAATATATAATATAATATATAGTGAATTTCAAAACTTAAAATATATAAATGAAAGTAAATTTAACATTAATGAAATCTTATTATAAAATGTGTTGGAATCCACATGAGATATCAAAAGGCACCAAAATTGATTCCCCATAATCATAACAACACAGGAGACAAATGAATAAAACGAAGGTAACGTGGTGGTGGTGAACCTTGATGTCCTTACTCAAAACAATAGTTTATTTCACTTCGTTTTGTATGTGACGTGTGATTAATTTTTCCACTCACAAGTTTGTGTTGCAAGGAGGTTTCAAAGTTCTTTATGGATGGATATTTAAATATCGGTCTTAGTTATTTTTTTTCTTGAATCTATCTTAGTAATGAGATTCTTTGGGCTTATATAGTCAGACTATGGTTCTAATAAGAAGCAATAATTTGGAAGAAAGAGTCTTTTGTTCAGTGGAAGTATTTCTCCGAAATTAATATTCAAAATAAAACCTGAACAGAACTAAATGTTCAAATTGATTTAATATTCAATAATTATTTTTTTATATACTTATTAAAACAATAAATATTTTGAAAGTATTTTAGTTTAATAAAATAAGAAAATTTTATTCAATAATGAACAAAATATTTAATAAATACTTGTTCAACCAAAAACAAGAAGAAGCTTCATTGAGATTTCGAAACTGCTAAAATGTTAACGTTGTGATTACACACCTGTAACAAAAAATTTATTTTCTTTTCCCTCTTAATTTTTAACTTTATTCAGTCACGCATGTTATAATAGGAAGGATGATAAAATTGAACAGAAATCGGTCGAACCATTTTAGACTTACATCACTTTTAACAAAATAAAAAAATTTCACAAAACTAGCAATACTTATTACTCAACAGTATATTAACCAAAGAAAGAGGTGTTTCTTTGGAGTGACCATATATAATCGGCCATCATTTCATTTGGTCGACTGTCATCAAAACGATTTTCAAAGACATGTATGGTTTTATGCAGCCTTTCGCCGTGTTCATCGGCAAATCTCCCAAAGTGACGTCCAAATTTATATTTATAAATAAGTACAATGTTTGATAAAATTAACAGATATTATCTTTGAAAAAATATTTATGAGAAATATTTTAATTAAAATTCTACGAAAAATAATGTTCCATTTTAAATAATTTCCCAGAAATATTTTCATTGATCCAATTCTTTTAATTAAAAATATTTTTTCACAAAATAATTAATTTCATATTAAAAAATAAAGATTAAAATAAATTTCATATTCGATTCTTTTGTGACAATTTACAAGACAATTTTTATAATAAGTTCATTTATTTGAAAAATTGATTTTTTCTCCGTGAAATTAGATTTTTACAATTTTCCTGAATTTTATAAAACAATTATTATCGCTTATTAAATCACAATTTATACACTTGCATTTTGTCAAACCCGTAATTAAAAAATTTATTCCAATCCGAAGTCCGTAATTCCAAAACACTTGATTTGAATGCTTCTACAGCCTAATTAGGACAAAAACTGCTGCCAACGCAATTTTTTGGTCATTTCTCTCCCTGTAACACCCAGACAGTGGCTGCGGCTTTGTTTCTGGTTCATACGAGTATACCCATGATTCATGAGCCACTGAAGATGGCATAAACATGTTTTGAGATTTTTTTTTATCGTCCATACTTTTGGATTAGTTAACTCAATCTCATTTTTGATCAATTGTAAGGATATGCGGTATCCAATGAGAGCAAAACTTTTTGACACCCAAGTCTTCATGTAAAATAGAATGGATAAGTTCAATTATGTCTGAATTTCATCATATATTGTCCGACAATATTCTTCAATTAATTTAACTTCAATATTTTCATCGGATACACCCAAAGAGATGCCTCCAGACTTAAATTTATGAAACTATCGATACATTGTAGTTTCTGATGGAGCATCATTATGAAATGCCAAATTTAGGCGACCGAGACATTGCTACTGTGACAACCCGAATTGAAAATCATATAAAATCATTGCTCGAAAGTTTTTCATTGGTAAATTCATATTTTTTGCTTTATATGCCATATTTAAATGTAAATATTTATATTTATTTATTTATTTAAATGCGACTTTTATTATTAGATATAAAATATAGGATTAAAATAGCGTTTTTTATGATTAAATGTTTTATTTTTTACTAAACCTTTCTGAAACTGTTCGAATGCCCCTCGTATAATTTCAACAGTGATGGAAAAGTATTTTTGATTCAAATGAAATAAAAATATATTAAGATGAAAAAAATTATCGTATCAAATTTAATAAATTATCTTTGAAAATATTTTTTTGTTTTAATAGAAATACGAAAATAAGTTCGTTTTTGTAAAAAGTATAAACTCAATTCTTTTTGTGACATTTATCCAGTGTTTGAAAATCAGCAAGATTTTGTTTATATGAATTGCTTTTAATGTTACTGATAATTAAAAATTAATATTATTATAAGTAAAAATATTTTATTAAAAAATATATAAATTTTCGCACTCCCCCATACATAATTATAGAAGAAAGTATCGATGCTAAAAATAGAAGCCATATATGGAAAGTAAAATAAATTCCATAATAAATATAATATTAAATAGAAGGATATTAAAGACGCCAATGTTCACCTGATAAAAATTCATTTTATTAATTAATATGATTTACTGCTCAAATAATTGTTCATTTCCATTGGAAGTTTCGGATTTATGAATGAAAATCCTTATCTTTCACTTTTATTATTTTGTTATCATAAAATAAAGTTTATGGCTTCTGATTAGTTTTTGAAAGTTTTATTTTCGACGTACAATATTAAATAGTAATTTCAATGATTTATTTTCTGGAACTTTTGTGAAAATTATAAATTTACAAATATATATCAAATTATATACAGTCAACAAATGTGGTTTTCGGTGTTTTTCGGGTATTCAACCCTGATGCAATAACAGAATCTCTAAATTTTGGGAGAGTCTTGATAGATCTCATTTAAAATCTGTATTTTGATCCAAGTAAGCACTGAGGACAACCTTTATCATCATCAAATAATTCTATAAGCTTACGTTTCTTTTCATTGAATAAATTTCTTCGTTTCCGTTTTTGACTCATCTTTTGCATATTCATAACAGTCGGATAATATGTTTTATTTAAACAAAATAAATTCTCTTCATATTGACCAAATTTGTTAAAAAAATAAAATTTAGAAACTTTACTTATTTTAAACTAATTAATTGTCATTGTTCAAAAATAACCAAGCTCATTGAAGAACACATTTACCATTAATTCATAGTGTTTTAAATATTTTTTAAACCATTATTAATTCTGAAGCATTGAATTCAATCACATATTCAAACGGAAATCCAGAATGAAGGATTGAATTTATGTTCATCATTTTGACTAATAAAAACTTCAAATATGAGTTCATCATATTTTATGATAAATATCAAATTACATGCATGATTTAAAGCAACCTATTTAAAAATTGGTTTTCTGAGGAATAAGTAATAAACTATTTAATGAAATATAATTAATTTAACACAATCGACAAGAACTTATTTGGACACCTAATAATATATTCATATTATCAAGATTCATATGGACCAGTTTTGACTATATAAAAAAAATATTTTTCAGAACTTTATGAATAACTTTATCTTTTATGTAATAATTAAAGTAAATAGGAATATTTTTAAAATGTTTGCTCTTTTTATTAAAATATAAAATTTGAGATAAATTTAATAAAAGAATTAACTTACACTTATACAGGCGATAAGCACTGCTCTGTAATCAATGCCCTTCACCAAAGGTCGGTTATAAAGATATGGAGTTTCAGTGTTTTTGCTACCCAAAGGAAACATAAAAGCTTGTCCATGAATAGATTCTTTCATCACTAAAGAAGCGTTGAGTTTTGCTGCAATGTAGGGGATATGTTGATTTGATAAATTATAACGATTAGGTCTAGTTAACAAAGAGAAAATAATATCTTGGGATATGTACACTGCTTTGGTTTCAGAAATATTTTGCTGTCTGGCAACCCGAAGAATTAGGTAATTGGCGTCTACTACGATGAAATAAATACTAATTGGTCCATACTCAAAACTTGGCTGATTGACTGCAAGATGAATTACAAAGTTTTCCCTGTCTACCTTTCCAATTTTCAGTTCTGGCACGTCTCTAGGTGCTGATAAATTATAAATATCAAATATAAATATTTAATAATATTTTTTAATTTTATTGAAAAATCAAGGATATTTATTCGTAAATGAAAATTAATTAAATATTATATATTATTTCCAATTTCACCTTGTAATAAAAATATAATTTTTAATTTTTGTATTTGGGAAAAATCTTGTTCCTCATATCAGTTTATTTATCCATTTTTGTTGCTAATATTTATTGATCTACATTGTTGATATACAAAATCAATAAATTATTTAAATAACATGACAGAAAGAATTGTATTTATAAAAAGAATGATATTAGAGAAACCTATTCAAACGTTATCACAGTTTGTAATCAATCACTTTTCATCATGGACAGTGTTTATAAATATTTTTTACATACTTTAATTATTCTGAATATTGTATTGGGTTATCGAGCATGAGATTTCTAGTTAATAATATTGCCAACTTTAATAGCTGATTATTTGACAATGGCTTAATAGTAAACCATTTGGAGTTTTGTGCTGGTAATCGAAAATGAAAAGAAGTAACTAAAATTCAACTAAGCTGCTGGTTAACAACAGGAGCAACTATGAGGATGAGGACGGAGAAAAGCAAGAAATTATTTTTTTATGTTTGAAAGTTTTATAAATGACGTCAATTTATCTAAATTAACCAACTCATCTCAGAGTGCTTATAAATTGTAAAATCATTGAATGTTAAATCTTTTCGCTCAAAAAGGTAAGGTAAAAAACTTTGACACTGAATTCCACACGAACTTTATCTTATTTTCAAAAATCTTATCTATTTTTTGATTTGAATTGTCACTTGTGCCTATTGATTTCTTTCAGTTACATCAATGACAATTATTTTAGACCAACGCGAAATGTAATAATTTTTGTGTTGATGAAAAATTAATATGAAAATTTAACATTATTACAAAACATTTTTATTTCCTCCTATATTATGCAATATTTTCCGTGATTTGTCTTATAATTGTGAAAAAATTTGTATAAATTTAAATGCAAATAAAAATAAAGTTTATTTAAGTCCAGAGAAAAACACAATCAGTCATAGAAAAATGTGCAAATATTGAAAGATGTTCATTAGTGCAGTCAGTATTTCCCAAAATTTGGCAAATGAGTGTTTACTGTCAGTTTGCATTTCATGATCTCAAAAAAATCTTGAAAATAAGTCATCTAGCTCTACGCTTTTCCAATAGGATTTCATTTAATTGTGAATTAGGGAATGGTAGGAATTTCATAAAATTATTTTTTAATTTGTAATGTGGAGTCATGGGGTAGACCATTATCATGCTAAAATTGAAACCAGCTTCGTAACAAATGAGTTACAGTTGACGACTTACTTTTTCATATGTATAGTGAAATGTAGTTATTTATTATTATTATTATTATTATTATTATTATTATTATTATTATTATTATTATTATTATTATTATTATTATT
>JBBMKC010164451.1:0-15494 GCA_037834085.1 Bipalium vagum | reverse complement strand
GAAACATGTACTTCAACATATTCTATCATATATTTAAATATAGACAGGATTAAAGTACTTATAATTATATATTTTCACCATTTTATCGAAATTTTATAGGTGGACCAAAAAGGCATTGTATTTTATAAATATTACCTAAAAAAATTAAATTACGCAAATAAAAATAATTAACGGAAACTTAGGCTAACTAAATTACATATATTTAAATATAGACAGGATTAAAGTACTTATAATTATATATTTTCACCATTTTATCGAAATTTTATAGGTGGACCAAAACGGCATTGTATTTTAAAAATATTACCTAAAAAAATTAAATTACGCAAATAAAAATAATTAACGGAAACTTAGGCTAACTAAATTTTTCGGTATGTAAAAAATTTCATACTGAATTTTAAAAAATCAAATCGAGGTACCCATGTAGTTTTCCAATTACAATTTCCTCCTTAATTCAATATTTATCACATTGCAACAATAAACTCAACAAGTCTATTATATAAGAAAATGTTTGTTTTTGAAATTGAATTCTTCTGAAACATACATTGGAACTTCACTGATTTTGAAAAAAAATGTTTTTAATATTTGTATGAATAAAATACCAAACATCTTTTAATATAAACCACTTTCACTATAACAAATAAACGTAACATCAAATAAGTAAAGCCATAAAATTTATTAAATACAATCTTCAAAACCGTTGTCAATGTTTGCCACAGTTGAACGAACCCGGATATTCATCGTCACCAGCTCATGGAAGAAGTGCCTGGTTACGGCTGGAACACGCACTTTTCTCAATTCTCCCGTACCGCTGTCATTGCTGTACTCACACAACCTGCATCTCCAACTGGAACCACTCTTGGCATTGTCAGAATTTGTTAACCAGGACACGCTTTTCTCTGCACTCTTTCGAAAGTACGTATGCATAAAACTCTGACAATTGGGACAGTAAAATATCCAGACTTGATCGGAATTGCTGTCAATTATTCGATCTTGCAAACACAACACGGCACCGTGACTCAACAGACCGTCCCTTTCCATCTCTCCCAACCTAATACCGCCACCAACCTTTCGACCTTTCACCGGTTGTCTTGTGACATTGTCGATTTTACCCACCGTTCGCACTTGGAACTTGTCGCCGACCATGTGTCTCAGTCTCTGATAATAGATGATACCCATCGAAACCGTTTGACTGAAGACATCCCCCCGGTACCCATCAGTGAAGTACTCTGTCCCAAAATCGTCGTAATAATGCGATGTTAACTCATTCCTGTAATTGGTAACGATGTCGCCTTGCTGGAAAGCTGTACAATCAATTGTCGTTGCCGACAAAGCTGCCAGCTTTCCCGCCAAGATTTCGATCTGCATACCCATGGTCATACGACTGGGGAAAGAATGAGGGTTGAAAAGTTGATCCGGACTCATCCCGTCATCAGAAAATGGTAAATCAGCCGTAGAGAGTCGTAGACTATTTACACCCTTCTGTCCGTGTCGACTGGAGAATTTGTCACCGATGTCCGTGTTTCTTTCTATCTTTATTCCTATCGTGGCACATTTCCGAGATCCATTTAGCGAAACACTGACTACAAAACCTGGTTCGCTCTCCTTATAATATACGACCTGGAGATTTTGAGTCTCACGACACACATATGAATAAATAGGACTTTTTTTCTGACCGGGCATCAATCGGCAGCCAACAAATGGCAAGCCATCACTGTCCAGACCCTCAATGACGCTCTGTCCGCATCCCAACTCGTTGTCTGTGCTCCGACCCTTTTCCGAAGTCAAATCTATCACATAGTGCTTGTAAATGCAACACCGCCCCATGCCCCGCTCGAAGCTGTTCGTGTTGATGACCATGGCGTCTTCCATATCGAAACCGGTGTAAGTGCAAACGGCAACGACGGGATTGTAACCGAGAGGGCGTTTCCACATTTCGTATTCGTCGTACGTCCGGGAACGCGTCAACGGAGTCTGTGGTGTCAAAAAGCAGTACAGCTTGTTGTCTGCCCGGAATCTGGTCGTGTAGTACGTAAATCCCATGCTCTGCTTGCTCATCTGGCACTGATACAGGTTACGTGGTGATGGATTGTAATTCTGGTAAGGCGTGAAGCTGGCGGTGTAGCTGTACATTGATTCAGGACTCAGTTCCAGATGGGTAGTGGAACTGTCAATATCTCCGTCTTCTTCTAACCTACCCTCCCGACATCCAATGTCCAAGTATGTCTGCTCAAATGACCCAATCCACTCTATCAACGGCGGACCGAACATCAAATTGTAAACAGGTCTTAAAAAGCGGCCTGGAGTTGTGAACAAGAAAAGACCGGGAAACTGAGCGGCCGTTTTAGAAATGTTTTTCACTATAATTTCTGTTACTTTTGGAATGAGCTGAATGGATAATAAATTGACCAAAAAGGGATTAATCAAGTTCTAACCATATCCTTATCAGGAACAACCTTCTTATATCGAATTAATTTGGCCAATTTCTGAGCATTTTGGTCTAGCACATATCCTATCAAACGACCATCAAGCATGACGACAATGTATTTATCGGCGTCAGTCATCTTTTTGAGTTTCTCAACACTCACAGTATATGTTTTCACAAACTTTTCCAAATTCCTCACTTCCGTGGCACAACACATTTCCGATTGAATCTTGGTATTGATGCTTAAATGATTTAGCAAACCACAAGGGGTACCGTCAGGTGTGTGCACCGGACACACAAATCCCCAACTTTCCGGTAACAAGCGACGAATCGCTGACGATTTCATCGTAGTAAAGAACGCTCCTCTATGGAATGCGCGAAAATTCGCAGCCAAACGATAGAAATTGATATTGTCGGTCAATACCCGAAGACCGTTGTTCTGTTTCACCCCGGGAATAATGAATTTCCCGAGACTACCAGTGGAAAGTAAATAGTGTACGGGGTTTAATATACCCTTGCTGTCTCGGAACGTAAATTTGATAATTTCTAAAAGGAAATAGCAATAAATACAACGAACAATTCTAAATATTTCGATAGATAACAGAGACTCTTGTACATTGGGTCATCCGGAAAGTCCTTAGATTTATTGAAAGTATTTGATGTTATTAATAAAGCTTATTAGAAAATATTCCATTAGGAATTGATATGACGAAGCCGACGATACATTCTGAAAAATATTCCTATCGGTCAGCGCATCTTAAGAAGACCATCGATATCAAGCGACAGAAAAAAGCTTCTTGCATTACAACAGTAGACCGCATCTTATTAAGTGTGTACTTTTTTTGCTTTTCACTTAAAATGTGTTTTTTAATCAAACATAGGACTTTCCGTATGACCAAGTATTACTTTAAATTTGATCGATCATTAATAAAAATCATTGTGAACATTTATAATAAAATTCTTTGAATAATTCAAATGTGAAATTTTATAATTACCTTCAAGAGACTTGTTTGCGGATTTATTAAGCGCATTGTTTATATATCTATCAATATTGACCATAAATGTCGATAATGAAAGTCGTAACACTTGTTTATATAGAGCTCCTGGGGTTAAAATTTCTTGGAAATTCAACGTATCAAAGGATTCGGCACAACATCCGTTATTTACAAACTCGTGCAGCTTTAGTAACATGACAATTAATAGATTATACTTGTCTTCGTAGTCTGGCAAATTTATGGCGATAAAATCGTCTATAAATTGTCGACCGGCATCGTAATTTGATACCCATGTAGGAATCTTGAGATATTCTCGAAATTTGCTTCCCAAAATTTCAATACATGACACGTCAGATAGAAATTGGTCATCGGTCCCAACGAATTTTGAGAACATCATTGTCAAGTTTTCATTCAACGATATGTCTTCCGATGTTTTCGGAACGTCTTCGAATATTCCCAATAAAGATTTGTTTTGTAAAGATTTCAGAATTATTGGCAGAGGAATCTGAAAAAATTTTTTTCCTATTTGTAATTGAAGATCAGGAGAGGTGTTGGTACGCCAGAGTATTTTCATTTCACCGCTTGTATCATCATCACGAACACATCTAATGTAGATTTGGTGACCAGTCCTTTCGCTACCCATGGACTGAAATAATTTCATGGAAACCATGGGAAAATTTTGGCGAGTTTGAACAAGATATCGTAACATACATTGGTTTCCTTTTACAATAAAGTATCCACCTAATTCATCATCTTCTTCGTTGTGTTTGATAAATTCTTCTTCACTAGCATTATTTAAATGACAGAGATTTGATCTAACCATGATAGGTATTGAACCTATTGACTGAGTAATGGACATTTTGTTCGTACCATTTATTGACACTCCAAGTGTCATTACTACTTTGCCTTCATATGTCAATTTCATTCGCCGACACTATTTAATTTTTATGTAAATTTACTAATAAGAAATAATTTCTTACTTCCCACGGATACAAATCTCTGTAGGGATCGACTGAACACTTAGGTTTATTTATCGTTATACTCTTAATATCGAAAATATTACATTTTTGAAAGAAAATAAGCGTCATACTTCTATTTCTAATTTAACTCTCTCACCAGTACCTAATTCAAACTCTGTGGGTCTTAGATTCTATAATATATATTAAAAAATAATTTTAATTTCAATTAATAACCTTTAAAATATCTTTCAACCCTGGATTTATCGCATTGTTAAATGATGTTATATAATCCGCAGTAAAATCTTGAACTTTCTAAAATTGGATGACAACAAATATATTATCATTACTATTTATCGTATAACATACTCTTTTCTCCATGAGTCGTGCGAAAATTTTAAAAATATACTCTGGTTATCAATATTATTTAAACAAAATTTAGTTTTTTGACAACACGCTAATTATGTATAAAGTAGTTTTCGAAAATCCCATACAATCAATTGGTATATGAGAATAAAAATACAATTTTTTAAATTTGAAAACACATAAATACCTTGATAGAATATAAAATACTAAATTATTATAAAAATATTAAAAAAGTAAAATTTCACAACTGTTATAAAAATTTTTTTTAAAAGTTGCCCCTAAGATTTTTTGTGGAATATAGTTGTTGGGTTAAGTGTAAACGATACGGACATATTCCGAGATCATGAATAAATGACACTGCACAATTGAAAGTGGTTAAAAGTTGTCATTTAGTAATGCAAATGTGAGTATGACTTGAAACAAATGAAACAGAAAGATTGTGAATTGAAACTCAAGAGTTTCCAAGACCTTTGGATCCTGTGAGCGACTGTGAGTTTATGTCAATGATGCTAGAGATAAAAATATTAATTAGAACTGATTTGTTAGAAGAGATGATAGATATAAATGGAAGTATTGTGGTGGGTTTGATTAGAGGTACATTATTATGTGAATTTATCCTATATTAAAGTTATACTTAGACTGATTTATCATTTTTCCAATTTTTTGTCTGCAGCATTTTCTATGTCGTTTTCAAATTCGGATCTATGCTTTTAAAGTCGATTTTACAAAACTTATTTTACTTTTTTCGGTTTATTTTTTATTTAAATTCAACGTTAATAAAATAGGTAGTCACTTAAGATACTGCTTCTGAATTTTCGTTTTTATAACTGTTTAGGTTTAGTTATTTTATTTTCCATACATTTTGAAATAGTAATTATTATTTTTACTCAATTTTTCAGTTATTTTTAATTTAGTAATTTTAATTATACTTTTTAATATTTATTATTAGTTTTGGTTGAACTTCGATATCACTGCAGATATTTTGTCAATTTTAATTTAATAATTATGAATTTAATATTTTTATGTTATATAATTTTTTAGAATCTTAATAAGGCTAAGAACTTTAATAAGGCTAAATCCACATAATAATGTACCTCTAATCAAACCCATCGCAATACTTTCATTTATATCTATCATTTCTTCTAACAAATCAGTTCTAATTAATATTTTTATCTTTAGCATCATCATTGACATAAACTTTTTTTATATGTTATATTTTTTATGTTATATAATTTTTTTAGAATCCATACGTATAGAGTGATTATTTTAATTAGCGGAGAGTTTTATGGGAGACCAGCGATCTTAATAGCGATTACTTTCGTTAAATTTAATTAAAATACTATATATTTACAAAAGTAAAGCTAACAATTAATATAAAATTAATCATTTAAAACAAAAACAAAATGATTCAACTATGTCGAATGAAATCCTTAATTATATTATTTTTATTATTATTATTATTATTATTATTATTATTATTATTATTATTATTATTATTATTATTAAAGAGTATATTAATTATAAAGTGAAAAAACTCGTTTGGAATTCAAATAAAAATACTATTACCTTTTATTAAACTCACAACCAACGAAACATGATCAAATAAAAAAATTAAACAAAAACAACATTTGACAAAGGAGTATATTTGCGTCGGACATGAAATTAAAAATCATAATTTTTTTTCAAAAGTAGTTCAGATCAAAAATCACCAGTATTATTCCAAAAATATTATACTATTACTTGAGAAAGATAATCGGATTTCGAAATTTATTTTCCTGGTTCCATTGTGGAGACTCCCAAAGATCAGCAGAATCAGAAAATGATTTCAATATTATTCAAAACTGGTCTGATACTGGGTCTTATTTTCATTATCAAATATTGGCAAAATATCAAATTAAATCCTCATAAAACCAAATCCATTGTGTTTATTATTTTAAAAGTGTAAGACAATAAAAATTGTTTTCTCAACATGTTTAATGAATTAAAAACAGACTCTTTAGAGTTATAATTGTCATTTTTAAGTAAAAAAATATCACAAAATCATATAATAAAAGTTGAATAGAATAATTGAAAAGTTTCCCTTTGTTGATAAATAAGCTAAAGATGAAGACCTGTTGAAATTAATCATGTTGCACCTCAATAGGAACTTTAGTAATTCCTCGATCTTTATAAGGTACTTCAATTAATAGTATCCCATTACTAAGGAGAGTTGCTTTAAGATTTTGTAAATCAACATTGGAAGGTACTTCATGTTCATCGTTAAATTCCTTAACATTCGTATATCCATTAATTCCGATCTCTTCGTGTTTGGCTTTGATAATGATTCGAGATCCTTTTGTCCTGACAGTCAAATCTTCTGGTTTAAACAACGTATCAATTGCAATCTCTTCAACGTAAAATTTTGACTTGTCTGATTTAAGAGCCGATTTCATTGAGGTGCGAAAGTTTCGAAATGATTCGTCGAAAGGATTCGATGCACTTCTAACCGAGATTATTGGAGATGAAGATGAGGGGGATACGTTAAAATTAACATGTTGGGGATTTGATCTCTGAACCAAAATTGATCGTCGAGATGGCAGGTAAAGAGTTGAATATGATTTCGGAAGCACTGGTATTCGTATCTCCAGAAACCCATTGTCAGTATAAATGGATCTAAAGTCTTTTTTCAGTTCAACGTTACTAGGCAAACTGATTTCTTTCTTAAATTCTTTATATTCTGACTCTTCAGTATGCCTTTGGGCATCTTGTTTTATTTCCGATTTGGACTTTTTTGCTTCGATTGTTAAAATATTTCCATTTTGTTCTACCCTTATTTCCGATGGAGAAAACCCATTAACATCTAATGTGACAACATATTCAGTATCACCATTGCTCAGATTTTCATACTTGGGAGGAACGTAACGCTCCTTGGGATAGATGTCAGACATAATGGAATAGCTTTCTATTTCCGAAGTTCTATTCATCTTTCATCACTAATATTTACAGCGAAAGACTGCTGGATTTATACTTGACACATTTCACATTGACTTGAACTGGACTTGGAGCATGTAGTACTTTCATCAGAAGACTGATGTAAAAAATAAAATAAATAACAGTTTCATCATAATTTGTTGTGGTCGTCGTCGTTATGTAATCAATGATTCACTGATATCACTGGTTTTCGGCAGAGGACTTTAGTTTGGCATAAGATAAATACAATAAAACAGCTTTATCAAATGAACTATTTTACAAACAATTCGAGGAAGGCAAATATTTATTTTCGCTGATCAGAGGAAGTCTCATTTCTGTGTAGGAATTTTCCTTCATTTTACATCAACATCTTTGATGTGAAAGAATTAGTCTTTTTCTGAGAGGAGTATTTTAATAATTATTATTATAATTCAAATAATAATAATTATTACTATTATTAAAGTTACTTTGACTGTGATTACAAAGCAAAAAATTTAATAATTTATTAAAAATTTCAATAAAGGTAATAAAATTGTTCTAAATTTCCAATATAAAAATGATATTACTTGTTACAATAACATTTTATAAACTGAAGTAATATATAAGTAACTTTATGTAACTAGAAGTATTTTAAATTAATTATTTTGAGTGAAATAAAATAATTTTAAATATCTTTCTCTTTAATTCTTTCAGGTTAAGAGAAAATAAAAAATAATACTTTTATTATTATTAAATCTGTAGAAGATAAGCATATTTTGTAAAATATTCTGAGGTGTAAAATGACAGTTTAAGAAAATTAAATAATAATTAATTTTTATTATTAAAAACAAATTAACGTTAAAGATACGTGATAGAGTTTTATGCTCATGAGGATTATCATCATATATTAAGTCCCTGTACAAAAGTATTTATTATTTATTGATTTTTCATTTTATTTTCATACATTAATTTTAAATAGATTTTTCATTTAGTGAGAATCTCAAAAAAATTTCTAAAACACTTCATGGAATAATCATATCATTGTAAAACCACTGAGAAATATTTACATTTAAAATTCTTTTCCAATATTTTAACAACCACCTGATATAATTATAACCCTCTGAATATTCATGGACGAGCATCATCTAGTTCGTTCTCAATTATTGCTTTTTCATGTTCTCCAATGTCAATCACTATGCATTTTTATTGAAGAATTTTTAAAATGGTTTCAAAGCGATTGGTAATGATAGACGTTTTAATTTGATCTCAAGGAAGCTTTGACCACATTATGTGCATCTTAATATCTTTTCATGTCGCTGTTCTCTCTAAACATGAGGCTTTCCATCAATACCTTTTTATGGTTGTTTTTCAAGTTTTTTATAATTCTAGTATCTGAAGGTTAAATAAGACTGGTTGTGTTAGAGGCTAGCAATATGAAGACTTTTCTTACCCATTTTTCATATATAAAGAAATTAAAATAAAATAAAATAAGGGAGTTTTGTGGCAATTAAATGTCCTTAAGTTCTTATTTTATTAATTTTACAAACATGATTTGTTGAAAAAGGGTGTATATAGAGATATTTCCATTAGTTATCAAATTCTGAAAAATGTTTAACTTATTAAACTGAATTTTATTTTAAAAGTAAGATTCTGTTTCGTAACCTCTAAGTCTTTTATTATATTATTATATTATCAATATAATTATAAATTATTATTAAATTATCTTTGATGTAAATTCTTTTTAGTCCCAACCGATTTTCTCAATGATTGGTTTTGTCAGTTTAGCATTATGCGATCGAGCATTCTCATGCACCAAAATCACTTGATATTGACTTTTAGGTGGCTTCTCCCAAATTGCTGCTTTTAATCGTACCACTAGTTAAGAATAAATATCGGAGCTTATTGATATGTATTTCTTAAGAAATTCATAATAAATGACTTTCTTCTGGTCCCAACAAACTCTAAGTATTGCATTTCTTAGATGACGGTCCGCGATGCTTGTTGCTGATCTCGATCAAATCATTCTTTCCTTTGTTTTAAATTAATATAAAGGCACCATTTTTCATCACAGGTTAAAATGAGCGATAAAAAAGGTCAATGTTGTTGCAACGCAGCATGATGACGTGAAAGCAATGTGGTACTGATGACAAGATTGCTAATAATAAATAAGATTGATTACGTTGGTCAATGTTTGCAAGAAGGGACATATATTTTGGTAGTGAAGATTATTTTTTAGGAATAATCTTCCACATTGGGATTTTAAGAGTAGTTATGGAGAAAAAAAGTATAATTTTCTCAAATTTACCAAGCAGTCAAAGACCGTATTTGTCCGATGATTTTCTTCCAGGAAAATCAATATACGGCCATGCAGCTATTCATGAGCTGTCTTCTTTCACAAAGCCAGTCTTTGATTTAAATCTTTAAAAATTGGTTTTGGTAATTGGAGTAGAATATTTTAAAGGAAGATTTAGCAGAAGATATTGATTTGTTACATATCGAAGTTGTTATTGATGAGGTCATTTAAAAATCGTGAACCAGGTTTATTTTAAACAAAGATTTGATAAAAAAATATTTTTTTATTGTGGTTTTATATGCAAAACACTCTTTAGCTGAGTGTTTTGGGATTAGCTGACTCTTGTTAGTTAGAGTGTTTATTTTTAGTTTTATTTTTGTACTTACATTTTGTCTTACGTTTTATTTAACTTTAATTACTTAACATTTCCTTATTTCACTAAATCTTTATTTCTTATTTGAGTGCTGTTGATTAATTATTCGTTACATTTTTTACTCTATTCATTTCATTTAATAATCGAACATTGTTTATTTATTTCTCATTGACATATTTGGCTAGTAGATAATTGACTATTTGATTAACGGGGTTGGATGTGTTGAATCAAGAGTTCGTGTCAATATCATTTTTAAACACTTTGTTGGACTCTATTGTTATTAAATATTTTATAATTATTGCTGAGGTTCCCATCACCAAGTAAAATCGGCAGAAGAAAGACAAGGAATCAACAGTTAACTTCAAAGAAGAAGACAAAGATAACAAGACTAAGAATCCAAAGCAAGTGGATATGGTACACTTGGCAATGGATTAAACAATGAACAAAAAAGAATGACAATTATTGTGTTTTAATTTTTAATAATAACTGTCTTTTTATCCTGACACTAAATTCGTTTCTATTCTCAAATCTGGATTGTATCTATTTGTTGTTTTTTTTTCTCGAATACTAATATTGTTTCTAAAATATCATGTAAGTGAACAGTAAATTTAAAATTCTAAAGTTAACATAAAATAAATAAATAATAATTAATTAATTTAAAAAGTAAACAAGCTTACTAAAAATAGCTAAAATAATTGGCGAAAAAAAGATTATTAAAAATATTAACTTTCGTTACCAAAAGTAAATAAAAGTCGAGTCAAGTTACATTTTATGTTACTAAAAATTAGATCGTAAAAGATAAAGGCTTAATAGACGGTAAAATAAATATAGAAATACAATAAAAATTACTGAGCCTAAAAAACCAATGAAAAAAAATTAAGTAAAAAATTCACAAGGCAAACATCCAAAAATTGTGACCTTCAATTATTATGGTGAGAAAATCATTCAAATTCACATCAATTGAAACTGATCAAAGCGTATACACAGCTGGACAAAAGAAATGAGGCTTACACAAAATAAAACATTTTTATCAAAATGTTTAAATTGGTCAACATTCATTACATTTTTAATATTTAAGCTTTTGCGCGTAATATGTTGTCATAATATATGATATAAATTATGTAAGCCTTACTTTTTTTGTTCAGATGTGTAAGTCATAAAACAATACCGTCATCGTTATTCGAGGAAATATTATATTTTTCATAAATAAAACATTTGCAGTAATAGTAAATGTGCTTTTCTGCATCATAAATAATTTTATACTTATAGCAATAATTAACTTCAACCTCTTTCACTTGCACAAGGATCAAGTAATTAGTATAAAATACTTTTATAAAACCTCGGATCTTAACACCATTACATAATGTTATCTTTGACCTTGTCAAATGGCTTACCTAGAGTCGAGATAAGATTCTTAACTTTAACTAAAACATAAAAGTCTTGGTAAAGTTTCTAAGTCACTTCAGAGTGAATTGAAGTTTTGTCATCATTTGTGAGTAACAAAATAAATATTTAAGCCCGCGATCTTATTTTATTTTGAGTCGTTGTGTTGCGTAGTGAGTTTTATTACTACAGATATGTGATGTTTCAAAAAACTGCTTTTTTAAAAAATTATTAATGAAATTTTTCAATTTTCAAAAATATTTGAAACGCGATGTTTTTTTTGAAACATCTATACATTATTATTAGCCAATAGTTTGATTCAAATACAATTTATTGTTGTTCCGAATGATTGTAACACCATCTAAAGTGAAATTGTTATATTGTTAACTTTTAACTTTTTATTACAGTTCCGAAAAAGCGATTATTTACCTTATATTATACTTAAATTCTTTTCTAATTGTATTTATCCATTAAATTGTTCATCTTCTGCTTAGACAACAAAGTAAATGGTTGCGGAATTTAATTTTAAAATAAATTTATCTTTTTTTATTTTTCATTTAAAATTATTTACTCATTTCATTTTGGTCGTACACGATTTGTTTTGTTAAATTAAGAAAATATATAATGTAGACTTATTTATAATATAATAAGAATAACAGACTAACCTGGGTAAATTTTTGTTTTAATTGTTAAAAATCAATATATTATTTGTAATTAATACTCAAGATCCAGTTCAATCTGCAGATTATCAAGAAATATAATATTTAATTATGATAATAAAAAATCAATAACAATACTCTTATTTCAATATTTTATTTATCGGTTCTCAATAAATAGAATTCTGGTTCATTTTCAATATCATCTGATCACGAATTACACAAGATTAAGCTATTTAATTGTTATTTACTCAACGTCTTTCATAGAATGAACATAATACAAATTAAGACTTAAAATGAAAATAATCAATTAATTATTCAATATGAACAAATAAGGATTGTGATCTTAATTTTATTCTATTTAAATCTATTTAAAATCAATAAATGTTAATATCATTTTCAATAATAAATAATTATCGCTTTTAGTAAAAAGAAATGATTTGAAATTGAACTTGATAAAATTTATTTCCAATAATAATATCATTTTTGAGCTTCAAAAATATTCCATTCGACGATTTCCTTTCAGAATATTTTATATTTGTAAAGGCTTTCTTTTTAAGGTACCTCCATATTTATTAATTGATACTTAACTGATACTTAATTGATATTTTCTTTAGATATTAAGACTGGTACTCAGAAAATATTATTTTCTTAATAACAAATGGATAATAAAAATTTTTATTAATTAATCATAACGTTGATATTAAAAATGACCAAAATTAAATTTTATTTAACCTTTAATAATCAATGTTATAAATTAAATTCTTTATATATTATTTTAAATTATTTATTATTATTATTGTTAAAGTAATTAATTTTTAAATGATATTTTTCAGTAAAAACGAAAATAAAATAAAATCACAAATAATTTGAATTTATAAATAATATAAAAACATATTCATTTATTTACCATGAAAATCTGTTTGTAATATATTGTTATACAGTTTCATTTGGGTTATTACTTTAATTAACAGTAATAAAAATAATTTCTATATATATTCATTAATATAATGGAATTGGTGTAACAAGAAAATAATTTTATTTCAAAAAAACTAGCATTAAGGCACACATTATTTCAGAAAGATTTTGAAAAAGAAATAACAAGAAAATAAAGATAAGATTCAACGCATCAATGAACAAGGCATATTTAATCTTTTAATTCAATAAAAGGTTATTTGTTATAAACGTTAACAAGCAAAGTAAGGATTCACTATAAAACATTCTAGAAGTTTCTCAGCAGCTCTCTTAAGCTCCACATTTGAAAATTTGGACAGCCGTGTTTCCTCCGAACACCAGATGACAATACTTTGATTCTTCATAGGTCACGAAACTACAGAAAAATTGTTTTTTCCAAAATATAATAAAAAAAAATAATTTTACGTTGTAAACTGTTTGCCAATGACGACGTGCCAATATTGCTCATATTTCTCATCCAGTTCTTTCTTGATTTTCTCTGCCCGTTCTTTAGCCGCTTCGTGTTCCTCAAATACATTTTTGACAATTTCCTGAATTTCATTTGTCAAATCTTTGTCCATTTTGGACTCTTTGACTTCGATATTTTTATTATTCATTTTTATTGCAGAGAACAGAGAAATAATTGAAAACAGTCTTCATTCAATGGCTTTATATTTGACTTTTGATGAAGTGGTGCATGAAGCTTGGAATGACAATTGTCGCACAATTTGTTTGCATATACTATAATGAACTTGTGATTGGGTTGTTGTTGTTGGGTGGTACACTCAATAATACACACTCAGTATCACGCACACACAAACACAATGGAAAATCTCACTCAAATATGACGTGCTCTGCACAAATCGACCAAACAAAAAACAGGCTGTGATCTGTTCGGATTGGCTAATTTGTGATCTCGTGGAGGTATGTCTATTGTTATCAATAAATTGTGAAGTATTGATTATTTTTCTCTTTGTTAATCATCTCTTTGAACCAGCTTACATTTATTGTTGCTTAGTACACTTTATTGTTTGACAACTAAATAATGGCTTACAATATCGACAAAGAAATGCCAAATAGAACTTACTTGACATTATGATTAAGATTTTTTGTCTGTGTACTGAAATTGATCATCATATGCGACATGTTTATGAGATTATTTGTTAGAGTTTTATTAAAGATCAAGATCAGTTGTCATGTAAAAAGGTTCTGTGTTTTTTCTGAAGAATGTATTGATATATCGACGTTGTAATGTTTCGTGGCAATAGTATTAAAATGATACGTGTTTATTATTAATTATCTTCTGCTGTTGTCTGCAATGGAATTGTTGAAAAATTATTAGACTCTATCGTCTGATCATAAAAAAATCTCTGTGTTTTATCACTCTTTTTAAGACTTTGCTTTGGATTTTTTTTGTTTATGAAGTTTTACAGAGAATCATTTATCAGAATTCACCAGTTGCAATCTTTTCCAAAATTTCCGTTATAGCAAATGTTATAATGTTCACTGTCTATCAATTGAACCTATTGAATCTTTTGTTATTGTTGTCCTTTGTTGAAGAGATGTGGGTCCATAAATGATTTTGCATACTCTTTATCTTTTCAGTGCTGAAATGTCGGTTCTCGTATTATCAAACAAATCAACTGATTAACATTTTTCAATACAGAAAAAATATTATTATTATTATTATCAAAGCTTATGATGATCATTGATAGCATTTATCATACTTTAGATTTTCTAATAACCAAACTTTTACAAGGTTACATTCAAAAACCAAGGACAGCTTTCAGAAAGATGATCAAATATATTTCATTAAAATGGGGAAAATGGTACTACTCCCAGGTTTTTGAAAAAAAAAGGGTTGTCTTTCTAAATTAGCTGTAAAGTTTTGAAAAATATAGATGTATACTTGTACTATTCCATTTGAGATATCTCTATAAGTAAAATCAAAAAATCTCGCCTTTTCGGAGCTCTTTGATATCCATTACATAGAATGGTTATTTATTCTAATTTTCGTTAGTAATTAATCTCTCAGAAAATAATTATGGAAGACTAGAAGAAGTGTCTATTACAGAAATGCCATGTATAAGTAGAATCTGTTAAAAATGTTAGGTATAAAAATATAATATTTCAATAGTTAAATTTTATTATATATGTATTTGGTTTGC
>JBBMKC010164341.1:0-15495 GCA_037834085.1 Bipalium vagum | reverse complement strand
TATTATTATTATTATTATTATTATTATTATTATTATTATTATTATTATTATTATTATTAGTATTATTATTATTATTTAACGATTGAAAATATTTTTTATTAGAACTTAAGTAAAATTAGATTATATTTTAACAAAATTAATATAACTTATTATATTAATAATTTACATAGTACAATTAATTATTATAAAATAAAAAATTGACCTTTTCATATTTGTTTTAAACAAAATATTCAACTCTAAAACTGATATGGTATTCATATTTCTGGGATTATTGTTGACTTCATAATAGTAAAATTTATTAAACCTGTTTTATAATAGATCTTGTTTTGTTGTTTTAATTCAACTATGTTTATAATTTAATAATATAATTTAAATACAAAAAAAATCAATAAATTTAAAATATAAATTTTGTAAATTCAATATTTATTTTTATTTTACTACTTATAAATTATGAGTACGTAAATAATTTTACTACAGTATAGAAGTTAAATTTTAGAAATTTCTTAATTATAGTTTATCGTTTGTTTGACTTTCATGTTTATCATTGGGATGTTTAAGTTTTTATTTTTATATGTCTGATATTATCTGCATTAAAGATTAATGTGTTTTGAAAATTAATTTGCTTTATTGTGTTAATATTCCAATAAATATTAACCAAACTAAATTTAATTCTGACTCCAAATTCCGAAATGATTCGTTCGAATCAATTTATTCACCACAAAAGAAAAATCACTTTATATTAATATCTCTTTGAATCAATTTGCTTTTGTCCTTGCTCTCGTTACGCATACAGAATCAGTATAATTTATTTTTAATTTATCAGTATAACGATAAATTTGATAATAATAATGAAAATAATATTAATACCTTAGAAGAATTATAATCCAAATTTTTGAATATAACTGGAGATATAATAAAAGATGTTATAATCATGAAAAAATTGTTTTTTAATACTATTGATGATTTTGATGTTATTTAAAATGAAAAACAATTTTCAAAATTTTACAGAAATTTGAAATTACATATTTTAAAATTTTTTTTCAAAAAAAATATAAAACATAAAATATGAACAAATCCTAATATTTCTAAAAATTGAAAAATAAAAAATTTGCAAACATTTTTAAAAATCCTGAAAATCATAAAAATGAAAATTTGCTTAAAGCTGTAAAATTGAAAAAATTGGAAAAATAATTCACTTGTCCGTAATTAGTGGAACTAGGTTGGAATGCTCGGTAACTTCCATCGTATGGTCCTCAGATTGCACATACAGTATATTATCTGTTTCTCACTATAAAAAGTATTTAACAATCAAAACATTATAAAAATATACCCAGAAGATTATTGTGCTGAAAAACAAAGAAAACTATTTCAGAGATGGTTCTTTATTATTAAACAAAATTATTAATGTTTTTTACTAAAATTTTCTCTTTGTACAAAAAATCTTTTTATGTTCTATTAAAAAAGGAAGAGAATCCAAGACAACCTAATATAAAAAATCTTAGATCCTACAAAACAGTATCAATTTCAACATGTGACTTAAATGATCTATCATGATTAAATCTCTCTGTTGTATTTACTAAAAAAATATTTAGTAAACAAAGAATTTAAAATTACAATTAATATCTGAGCATATAAAAACCGGAAACCAGATTTGAATTTTCTGTGAAACATGTCATTAATTTCATATATTTTAATATTAACAAAAAATTATTTATTTGGCAGTCATTTCCAACAATTTTCTAAAATTTATTAAACATAATTTCTGAAATCCATCATTCTAAATATTATTAAAATTTTCGATAAAGATAAATAATTAATTTATTAACTGATATTGTAATTTTTGTTTGAATACACCAAAATGCTGATTTTAAATTCCAAGATTTTGGTTGTCAGTATTGGTGATCAGTAAAAGGAATATCTTAATTTTTCCTAAATTAAACTGAAGTTAACACCAAAACCCAACAATTGTATGTTATAGAAGTCTTACAGACTTTTCAATCACATCAATTCATTAAAACCTGATGCCTGTCCATGGTAACGAAGATGAAATGGATATAAAATAACAAAAATATCTGTTTGTTTAAATTAACGAATTTAATCAAAAAATATTGATATTTTGTTATTAAAAGGTATGGTATATTGTTATTATTAATATATTATTTAATAAAAAATATAATTAGATGATTCCTGCTATATCAGAACTGAAAATTATTTTTGATAAAGAGAAATCGGAAGATATTTTATTGGAAAATAATTTTTTATGCATTACAAAATTTGAATTTCGC
The DNA here is from genome assembly GCA_037834085.1 of Bipalium vagum. Classification (NCBI taxonomy): domain Eukaryota; kingdom Metazoa; phylum Platyhelminthes; order Tricladida; family Geoplanidae; genus Bipalium; species Bipalium vagum. The sequence goes on along the minus strand of JBBMKC010164341.1, from coordinate 13,210 downwards.
AAGAACAAATCAATTTACAAAAACCAAGGTCTGTAGCGATGTGCTACTCGCTGAAACAAAGATTGGAAAGAGCACAAAGACATACGGTAGACTGCTGATGGATTTTTGAAGATGTAGAGCATATCAATAACAGAAAGGTTTTCTGTTATGAAGTACCAGATTGAACGAAAGAAACATTGATATTAATAAACACGGAAATCTGGATCAATAATTCATGCCGATGTGTAGCTAAGCTAAATCAATTTCAATAAAGAAATATATAAACACGGAATGGTTAATCAATCGAAAAACTTTAAGGATCTATGTACGGAGATGGCCACTAACTCAGTAGAAGAACATTTAATGCATTGAAAATGCAAGTAACATCCAGGAGCCAACAAACAAACAAAGTCGATATTCATTTGTGAGAATTTATCTGAAGAAGAGCAAGTGAAGCCAATCTATGGAAAGGATTTTTTTACTGCTCTTAAATATTGTAATCCTTAATATATTATGTTATTGTTAAATCTTTGTTATTGGAAAAAAAATAAAACAAAAAGTAAAATTTCTAAATTAAATTTTCAAAACAATAAACTCTTAAAATAATAAATTATTAAAAAGAAATGATTTAATTAAGCAAATCTGGGGTGCTTGTAAAATATGGATATTTAAATACATTTCAATGGGTAACGAAGTGCAATATGAAGCACAAAAGCTGATAATTTTCATATAAGATATTAAGATCAAGCAGATCATCATCTGTACCAACAGATAACCTTTTTTCTCCTGTGAAGGATAGAATTAACAATGGCCGGAAACATTGTTACCAAGAATGAGAATCTCTAAAGAAAGTCTGCTTAAACTTATTTCAGAACTGAAATATCAAAAATTGTTCACAAAGGGAGTTTAAACTACTAACATGCAAAATGATGCAAAGCTGAACAGAAATTTATTTAGACTTAATTGAATCCTTCTATAGAGTACAGAATGAAGTCTTAAAAGAGCGTCACAGCGTATGATGATACCTGATTTATTATGATCCTTTTTCAAAACACTAAGTTATCCACTGTAAAAAGTTTCAGAGAGAATCATCGGATTATACTAACACTGTTATATATTTGAAAAAACTGAAAGGTTGAGTTATGAGGTTCAGGTTATCTTATCAAAATACTAATTGTTCATTAATAAAAGGTTTACAATATCATGTTATATAATGCGTGTAAAAACTGAACATTATCTGTTATATAATGGCAATTAAAAAACAAAACAATATCAAAAGTTATTACATTAAACCCATCAAAGCTTTCATCGGATATTTTACATGCTCTATATGAAAGCCTTTAATATTTCTTTCAAAACAATTTTTAAACGTAATTATATTTTCTTCCAAATCTTGTGGCAATATCTGACCCCTGCGGTCACTGTTCCAAAACGTATTAGGCCATTCGGAAAATAATAACGAAATTAAAAATTAACGCATTATAAAAGATACATTTCTTTCCGAACGGTATGTTAGATTATACCTTTTTATGAATATAGATATCCATCAATGACTTTCTTTACATTTCATCATTGTTTAAATTTACTTCTAAATTAATTAAGTAATTAACCAAAGCCATAATTTCAATAGCCATACCTTAATCTTATTAAACTACTTTTAATGCTAATATTTAGTTTAAAAAGCAAATGTACAATGGTACTTAAAGTGGTAGATTGAATTATGTTTCCAGAGAGAAATATTTTAAAATAATATTTTTAATTTATATACAAAATTTGGTTTTTCTATTTCTTTAAAAGATAAAAAAGGATTATTAATTGAAAAAAATGTTACATTGAATTTCAATGAAAAAGTGCATTGGAAATGGTTACATTTATTAATTTTTACTAATAAAATTCTCTTAAAATGAAGTTTCTAAAGATTCGGCACAACCCCACGAACCTTCTGTGAATCCGTTTAATATTTCAAATAATAATTAGAATGATGGTTTACTTGGCGAAATGGATTGAAGAAATAATTGTGAAAAATATTTCCAAACCTAATCTTATGATTTACGAATTAAATGATAAGTAATATATGTATATGTATATTTTATTTTATGTATATTTTAAGGTTTAATTAAAATTGATTCATTGTGTCCAAAAATATTAAACATTTTTAGTTTACTTCCGGGTTTGAGGAAGCACAAAAATATTCCTCAGTATAATTATTCAAAATTTCAAATATTCAAACATTAATATTTTAAACAAAGATAGATAAAATATCTTCATTGACATTCAAGTGTAGAAAATTGATGAGGCTTTCATAAAATGAGGTAAAACTGCAATGGAATAGGGTTTGTTTACACAGAATAAGTACTTCCTGGTTTATTAAAAAAGTTTGAATTATTTTTTTATTAGGTTTTTTATTTTCTGAATAATTTCTAATATTAAAGAATGTTTTACATATATAAATGGTTGGAATTACAAAAGAGAAATAGAAACAAATTATTAACATACTAAAATCAAAGTCTATTAATTTTAATGAAGAAAAGAAATACTTATAACAAATATTTATAATAAAAATCAAGAAAAACCTAAAAAGAAAGAGAAGTGGGAGTTTCATCTTTAATTATAGTTTTAAGTTAATTCATGAAATGCCATCTGCACAATTAGAAGCTTTAACAATTATTAAGAAATCAAAAGAAGCTCAAAGAACAGATTTAGAAAAAAAATTATAAATGAAGATGAAAATTTTAAAGAAATAAATCAAGGATTTAAACTATTACGTTTCAGTAAATTACACCAGGTAGGAAAACCGAGTTATTTTTAGATGTTAAAATGCCTTTAAAAGTAATAATGAAAGATGAATTACTAATTATCAAAATGTGAATCAAAAGGGAATACATTGGATTGAATATTATAATTATTGAATCAATTACCTATTTTTATTTTGATAGTTTATAGATTACTATCATTAAAAAAATTGGAAAAATTATTAATAAAAATGAAATATTTTGCAAATATAATTAAATTGATCTGCAAAGTAGTCCAGTGTACAATTCAAAATATTATGGCCAATCTATTTTATATGCTTATTGAATTTATATTGTTTTTGTAAAATATTTTGCTTTCATTTTTAAATATTTATATTTATGTTATACTTAAAGTATAACTTTAATATAACTTTAACTTTTCTGAATTCGGTAAATTCTTATCATGTTAGGCTAGATGGAAATTTATAGCCTAACAGAAAAAAAATTTAATATTTAAAAGTAATTTTATTATTCTGTGTGAATTTAACGCAATCATATTAAAAAAATATTAAGTCTATATTATTAATATAATTATTATTAATAATTAATAATAATAATAATAATATTTTTTGTAAATTATAAAAAAATTTTATTATATTTTCTATATTAATTTTTTTTAATAAACTTTATTATTAACAATTACGAGTACAAAATTAATTACTACATGAACACAGGGCATACTTAAAAGAATACTTGTGAAGGGGGATCATATGGAATAAATCCAACCTATCTGAAATCAAATTATTTTTTTATTATAAACTATTCAACCATGCTCAGTAAGTATTCAGATTTCGTATAAAGGCAGGTATATAAAAGAAATTTTAGCATGATTTATTTATGTTTTATTAATTTTTTTTATGTTCGGGATTAATTATTGGGCTCTTTTGTGCTATGTTCTTTATTTCGTTGTTCATTCTCAAACAATGAATGAAATGAAATTGAATGAATTGATTCCTGAAACGGATACTGACAAATTCAATAATTGGATATATAATCCTGAGAATTTCAAAAGATTGTGGAAGAGATATCAAGACCGATTTATTAAAAAAAATAATGGATGGAGATGTAATAGATCTATTTACGATCCATATAAGCAATTGCGAAAACATTGGCCAATAATGAATGTCTTGGGTGGAGCGTTTGGTTAAAATAAAACTAGATTTGTTTTGAGAATATATATTCTTCCGATTCACAAGATTTTTGAAAAATTTTATTATTATTTATTATTATTATTATTATTATTATTTTTTATTACAATTTTCGATAAATATTCCATTCAGTGATAATACATTTTGGGCTTATCATATTAGTTAATTATTTTAAATACAAATGAATTACTGAAAATTGATTAATTAATAAAAGAAAATTAAATAAATAATAAAAATATAAATATTATACTAAAAGGAATATTATTTACACATATGCATATGTGCGTGTTTTAAGATTAGTTTATCAATTTGATAATATAATTTAAGAATATAGTGAAAATTGAGGATTGAGTTATTGTTAATTGAATTATTATTATTGAGTTAATATTAATTAAATTTCAAGAAATAAAAAAAACATGATAAAAATTTTTTATTATTATATAATATTTTTAATTTTATAAATTTTGGTTCTTTTCTTATCACACAAACATGAAAATTAAACATTTATTTATCTATTACTATTATATTTATCCTAAGCTAATAAATTAAATTAAAATAATTCTTATATCGAAACGATTAATACTGCACAGGTTTATAACACATTTTTATTTATTTATTTATAAAAAATCTAGATAAATATATTTGAAAAAATATTTTTCTAATGTTGAAAACGTCTATGATAGGTACATATTATACATTTTCTTTCAAATCTTTTTCGATTTTTCTTTGAGAAATATAAAGAAATATTCTTTTAATCGTAACCATATATTTTCATAAATGATGAATTGGAAAATAAAAAACTGATATTAAATTAAAGTTAAATCAATATATAAATAATTTAAATTTCGTAATTTATTGCTTTGTAATAAACGTATTCAGAGAACTTTAATATTAATTGACAGTTTAAGAGACTAAGGCTGGAAGATAACATTTAAAATAATAAAACATGGAGAAAAATGAGTATTTGTCTACCCTTTCTCGAGGTACAGGAAAAAATGGAATACCGTATCATGATTATAAACTAGATTACTTAAAATCGGTATTAATTGTATTTTTTGCAATTAAATTTATATATTTTAGATACCTTATACTTTAAGTGACATTAATGTAAAGAATATTCCCGATGAAAAGACAATACGAAAAGTGAAACGAATACCCGGTAAGTATTAACTAACCAGGGGCTGTTTTCAGTAAAATGAAAAATTTCTTTTAAATATTTAAAATTATATGGTTCAAAGGTTATGTTATGAGTGTTTGGGTCTGAGTTTAGTGATGATTATGCTACATTATTTAAGAAATGTAATTCAAAGATACCAATTTTTACGTGGTGTATCAATGATTAAATTTTAATTACACATCTTCTTAAGCAACATTACCATCGGTATATATATATTATCCTCTTATAAGGCTAAGAAATATTTTTCAATTCTCATACGTATTTTTTCATTTTTAATCATAAAAATTTGAGAATAGTTTTTTTGGTTGTAATTTTGTCATATAAAATTTACTCAAACTTTACACATACAGTGAAACTGCCCTATTAGCAAGTCGAAAGATGTCATATAATAACTTAATATTAGAAAAACTGGGTATTTTAGAAAACTATGATCATTGTACTTCTATTGATCGTTCTAAACCAATCGAGAAGACTTATGCCCACTATCTAAAATAAGAATGGATTGCAAATCTACATTTTAAAATTTAGTTTTCCTTACTCTAAACTTGAAAAAGTTTTATTCTACTGTTTTTTTTATTCTGAAGATAGCTGATTCTCTTATTACTAACGTCTGATTACTTATTGTCTGACGCTTATTTTTGCTTCTCTTTGGCTTGTAAAGAGTTATCGTTTTGTATTTCTCTTTAAGATTCATATCTTTTCGAACTCGTTTTATTATAAGAATTTTCTAAATTATTATAAATAAAATTGATTTAATAAAATAAAAGTGTAAATTTAAATAATAATCAAGTTTTGAGCCTTTGTTAAGTAATTTAAACAACATTAAATTTTATTATAAAGAATTTTTTTCATAATGTTTTAAGCGAATTAATCATATGTGGGTCAACAATAAGTTGTACCAATTATAAAAATCTTGTAATTAAACAACTTGCTAATACAGCAATTTCACTGTATATTGACGTAATGTGAAATATACAGTGAAATAATTTCACGTGGATTGAGTATTTTTTAAAAAGTAGAATGAACTTAATAGAGAATAATAATAATAATAATAATAATAAAATAAATAATAATAATAATAATAATAAAATAAATAAATAATAATAATAATAATAAAATAAAAAATAAAAAATAAAAATAATAATAGAGTGAACGTAATATATAAATATATTCTTTAACAATTTTTTAAAAATGGTAAAATATTTCAAAATAATCGAATTCCAAAAAAAATAAAATATTTTAAAAATTATAAATTACATCTTAGTTTTTCACAATAATTAAAAAGTATTGTTTCATCTTTATATTTATTATTACTTATGAGAAAATTTTAATAGCAAAATTAAAGTCTAATTAAAGTTTATTTAAAAATATAATCATTTTTTTAAAAAATAAAATAAAAATATTATTTTCTATTATAATGTTAGGTAATTGCTAAAATTTAAGTTAATTGAATTAATTTTCAAAGTTGATAAAATATTTAGAATTTTCAAAAAATATAATTTTATTACAATTCAATTTATAAATTAAGGGTGATTCAGAAGAGAAAATTATTGCTTTCTTTTATTTTCTATTCATTACTTAATTTCACAATCCTGGTAACAGATGGAAGTAAGTTAACCATAAAGATGTTAATATTAATTTTGAAAAAACTGTTAAAGGAATAGTCTAGGGTTATCATATTTTACATTTAATATTTTTTTATTTAATTAAAAGATGTAGAAAATAAAATTTGCAAATATGAATATGTTATATAAAGTCATCTGATTAAATAATTTTAATTTCCAGGAACTTATTTAACCGCTAAGGGTCAAACGATCCTTTATACAAAAGCTGAAAAACCCAAGGGCTTAAATAAAGAAACGGCAATGACTTGTAAAAATATAGCTAGTTTATATGATACAGTGCAAGTAGTATCACCTGACATAAAGGTAGTCATTATATTATGAAGAATATATGATTGTTGTTAGAAGGAAGATATTAATATCTTGAAAAAGACAAGCAGATTTCCTGATATACCTCATGCTTTATCATCTTTAAAGAATAACTGGTTGTAAGAATCTTTATTTTGTTATATTAATGTGCGATACAAATTGAAAATCTATTAAAATTCTACTTGAGATATGAAGTTTTACATTTTTGTTACTATTATACCCTATTAAAGTAACTTTCACTCGTAAATTAATAAATCTTCACTTATAATGTTGTGTTCATATTACTATTGTCACTGCACAAAGTTACAATCAATTATAATCAAAACTTCATGAAAATACCGTACTCTAAGTGAATCAAAACGCCCACAATAATACTTTATCTGCACCCCAGTTGAATCAAAACAAATCACGGTAAAACTTTATTATAAATTTCAATCGCTATTACAAATCACTACAAAACCCCAACCGATACGTCAAAGAATCAAATATATGAAAAACAATCACTAAAAAAAAACGAATTCAATGTCTGCAATAATCAAAAAAATAGATTCCTCAAATATTATATCATGAAAAGCAAAAATCAAAACTAATACAATATTATTAAGATGAAATGTTTATGTGGCAAAATATTATAGAAAAATTACAAGAAGAAAAACACAAAAAGAATTGAAAATATTCTCATCAGGAGCTATAAAGAGTTCCCGGGTCGTTCTCTAGGCCATTTTCATTGGATCTCCTTGTTAAATCCTCTTGCATATTCGATGAATTGAAAATCATTACCGAAAATTGAATCCGTCCTCTTCGTAGCCATATTCATCTTAGTAGGTAAACAGCGTCTTCTTGTTTAAATCCTCTTGATTTGCAACAAAAATATTGAGTCAGTATTCTAATACAAAATTAATACAACGAATTCATTCTACAAATTCTCTGAGCAAATTTCTGGGAACAGCCGTCCCTTTATATAGTCATAGAGATTAGTCTACGATCACCAATCCCTACGCTTCGAGACGGCTATTTCCACCAATAGCTCATAAATTCCAACTTTATTTCCACGCCGAGATAAAGTTAGGGAGAAATTTGAAGTAATTAAAATTTGTTATCCACACTAGGGGATAGATTTTGATTCTTAATTTAAAAATTATCACAATATATAATAAAATCTCGTCGATGATATTTTGATATATGCTTTGGTAATTTAGAAAATTTTTAAAATCTAATCTTCTTTTTCATTTAATAATAATAATAATAATAATAATATATTATTATTATTATTATTAATTTTATTATTAATATTATAAATATTATTATTATTAAAAACATTATGGTATGTGCCTTTGGCAAATCCAACATGTTTGAGAACTATTTATGATTTAATAAAGAAATATGAATATTTTTATTATCTTAATAAATATCGATACAATAAAGCAAAAATACAATTTGTTAAGTTGAAATTAATAAAAGGTGAACCAACTAAGATAGTACACCAACAATTATTTTTACAAACCAAATATTAAAGAAAAATAAAACCATTTGATAATACATAATTTATAATCTATTAATTCACCGACTTTTCCTGATAGCTGGAATCATTCTTTTTGAAAGAGATCAACTGTTAAAAAGCTTTAAAGGTACTTCAATTTACTTTCTATTACTTATCAGTATCCTCCAATAGATCAAACTTATGAAGGATGATTAAAATTGAAGAATAATTACAATCTTACAATTGAATAATGTCATTTGACCTATTGATAAGAAGTGATAAATAGGTCGTTTTCATACAATATAAATAAATATTATGTAGAAAAGAAAACTTAGTGGAAATCTTGTTTTGAACGTTTTTTTACTTTATTAGAAACATTTTGTCTGGTTCAAGGCATGTAGTACACATGAATATTTGAGCAATTACATCTTTCAAAAGAAGTTTCCTCATCTTCGACAGGGCAATTAAATTTTACCAATAAATTGTTAATAAATCTTTGTGGACAAATTCAGATAAAATTTCGTTTTCATAGCGATCTATCATTTTATGACCATTAGAAGCTTAGAATTTACCATTGAAAATTTCTATCAAAATAAAGAACAGTAAATTTTCATCTACGTACCCTCCAGAAATTTGTTCATCCCTTTTAAAAAAAAATAAAAACGAATGTAAATCAACATATATTTATGGAATATTTCACCACAATTACATTATAATACTTAGTTGGATGCCCTATCATATTGAGAACAGATTGATTCGCATCGCCATTGATTCCATGAGACTTTGACAATATTTTCTATCCAAAGAATATCAGTGTTGTTGAACTGCTTCCCATAATTGTTCTTTGGAATGGCATGGAACATGTTAAATTGCATTCTTAAGGTGTCTCCAAATATTTTCGATTGGGTTGACATCCGGAGAATTTCCTGGCCAATCTGTTACATCAATATTTTTACTTTTAAAGTACTTATACGTGCTCAAAGCTCTATGTAGAGGTGCCATTTCTTGTTGGAATATGAAATTATTCTCAGGGAATATTAAGCATTTAGCAACGACCTCAATGTCATTTACTATTCTTCTCTGATATAATTTGGCATCCATAGAACCCTCTACCTCCTTTAATAAACCCACACCATTCGAAGAAAAGCATCCCCATATATGTATTTTAGGTCCGTGACTCATAGTTTGGTGTATATTTCCTGGTTTGCTTTTGTCATTTGCTGTCCGTAACACCCAATGTTTCTCAAGGTGACTATAACTCTGGAAAATGCTTTCGGCACTGAAGACAACATTTTTCCACTTATTAAAATCCTAGACCTTATGATTGTTGGCCCATAACATTCTATTTAGTTTTTTGTCTTATTGATAGGAAAGGTTTCCTTATTCTTCTGTAACCATGAATACCAATTTTTTTGATGATTCTTGTTACGGTACTCGATGATATTGTAGTATAGCTTTGAGATAAGAAGTCAATGGTTACTTGTGCCACGGAAAGGTTATTGTTTGCTCTTGAAATTCTTTTGAGTAATCTTTCACTTCTTATTGATACCTTTTGGGGTCTTCTAAATCTTTCATTTCGTTTGTTCTAAAAAAAAACCTTTGCCTAATCTTTTGCATTCCACGTCTAAATACACTGGTGAAATATTGATTCTGTAAATACAATTGAATTTTATTCCAAATTTTCCCACTTCTCTTAAGTACAACTATGACATTTCTATTAAATTCGGATATTTTTCTTGCCATTCTGTAACTGAAATAAACGCTATAAGAATTATAAAAATTAAAATATTGGGTTGTCCGGAAAGTTCGTTCCGAATTTTAATTAGAAATTAAAAAGTAAGACAATACAATTTAAATACATTCATTAAAATACACATGTTCCATTTTGTTCCACAACCTTTTTCCATCTATCAGGCAAGTTGAATATTCCATCCTTCCAGAATTTCTTAGATTTTTGATCGAAAAAATTATCCAAGTGACTTTTGATGTCGTCCAAGGAGATAAAGCTCTTTCAATTAAGTTAATTTTGCAAAGACCTGAATAAATGGAAATATGTTGATGCAAGGTCTGGTGAATATGGTGGATGGGGTAGCATTTATCAACTCAGCTCCAAACACCTTTTCTTCGTGGTCAAAGACACATGCGGACGCGCATTATCTTGATGAAAAGATACTCCCTTCCGATTCACCAGTGCTGGACGTTTTCTTTCAAGTTGGTTGTTTTATTCGTCCAACTGCGAGCAATATTTTTCAGAATAAGTAACATACATCACTATTATTTAAACAATGCAGTCAACAATAATTAAATAATTTAAAATTTAAGTTATTAAAACACAAATTATTTAAATTAGTAAATTATTAGTAAATTTTACAGAGGGTGAACAAACTTTTTGAGAGTACATAGAGCTTTGAACACGTTTAAGTAATATAAAAGTAAAAATATTGATGTGCCAAGTTGACCAGGAAATTCTCCGGATGTCAACCCAATTGAAAATATTTGGAGACACCTTAAGAATGCAATGCAACATGTTCCATGTCATTCCAAAGAACAATTATGGGAAGCAGTTCAACAACACTGATATTCTTTGGATAGAAAATATTGTCAAAGTCTCATGAAATCAATGGCGATGCGAATCAATCTGTTCTCAATATGATAGGGCATCCAACTAAGTATTAGAATGTAATTGTGGTGAAATATTTCATAAATATATGTTGATTTACATTCGTTTTTATTTATTTTGATAAGGGGTGAACAAACTTTTGGAGGGTAATGTATGTTCATGATTAGTATTTTGGAACTTCTAACAGAACTTTGAAAAACTTTCTGACGTCTGATCACAATTAAATCATTAACTGACTTCCTGATATTAGTTGAATATTAAAATTTTTAGTTAACAATACTGTTTTATGTTATTTAATTTATCTGGAGTGTTGTACAATTAAGTACCCTCATATTCTACCTCAAAACTAAATTTTTTCTTATTTAATTCAATCGATGACATTTTGAAGTGTAGTGATTTTTCAATCAGTAGTTTCTAATAGTTAACAATTAATATAAAGATTGGATGAAATCTTGCTTGGTTCGCACTTCAGTTAATTAATAATTACAATTTTGATGACAATTAAATTGAAGAATTTTTATAATATGATCACCTATTTTTGTACGTACGATTTGTAATTGTTGATTGTAAAGATATTATTTTATTTAATTTTCTGTTAACCAAATGGTGAAAAAATTGGCTTATTAAGTTATCCGAAAAAATGGAATTCTTCAGCAAAAGAACTGATGCCAGAAGAAGTTATAAACTCAGGATCTGATCTAATCAGTTTTTTAAAACCAAAACATGATTTAAGGAATTTAAATCTCAACGCTTCAAACAAGGAAGATATTAAACAGTTAAGATTATTTAAAAAGAATTCATTATATTTTAAATATAAATTATTCAGACACATGGAATTTATAGAGAATTATTTAAATCGCGGTAATATATTAATTAGTTTTTCATATATTTGATAATGGTTTTCTTTTACATTACATTCCATTGAAATTATTTATTACAGTATTTAAAAAGAATTTTTTGCAGATAAAACTCTAAGGTTTGATAAAGAACTCCTCAAGTCAATTTATGAACAAACACAAAATAATGCTGTCGAAACCATACCTCGAAGGTCTTCCTCCAAAAACATTGAGTCACAAAACGAGAAAATAAGTAAAAGAGTTTTATGTTTTAAATTTATATAATTTTTTTTAATAATAATAATAGATAATCAGTCCGAGGAAAATGTTACAAGGTACCAGAATTATTTCGAGCAGACAGAGGAAATAAATAAAAATGGAGGTATTTTAAAATTTGACAGTGACATTTTTCAAATATTATTTATTTATTTTTGTTTAAAAAACATATTATTTAAAAAATATAATAAAAATAATTATTTCAAATAAATTTATCCAAATCATTAATGTAATTTAATAAATGACCATTTTTGATATTAACAATAATTTTTGATATAAACACTGTTTTGATTTTTAACGATGTACGGTTGAAGAAATCTTACGAATAAATTGTTCATATATTTAAAAAATAGATTTTTATTTTATTCATTTACATTATTAAAAATATTTTTTAAGTAATTCAACTATTTAGAAATATATTTAAAATTTTATTAATAGAAATATTTAATATCTATAAAAATAAAAATCTAAAAAAAGAATTTGTCATATAAATCAAGTGTGAAATAAAATTTCATTTTTTTAATTTTGACAAAAATCCAACGCAGAAGTTAAGATATACGATAAATATTTCAAACTTCTCATTTATTGATAGTTCAACAATTTGTTTAAATGAAATAAAAAAATATCTAGAATAAACTCTTTTTTATTCGAAATCGTATGATTGTAAAACGATAAAGTAAAGGAAAAAGTTATGTCACAGCAAGATATTTTTGTTTTATCCTTTTTTTCTTTTTAAACAAATCTTTAAAATTAATTTAATTGTTAAATTTTCAAACAAAGGCATTTAATAAATACGTTTTTAATTAATCAAAATAGTAATAATAAAAAATATTATTAAAAAATATTATATTAATAATTCAATAAAATATTCAATTAAAATATTATTTAATATTATTTAATAGTATTTAAAATACTATAATTAAAATGTTAATTTTTCGAAATTAGGGGAATAAATGTGAGTTATACTTTAT
>JBBMKC010164123.1:0-15497 GCA_037834085.1 Bipalium vagum | reverse complement strand
TGTTAAGTTCCTAAAAAGACCACTATCGACATTCTTAACCCAATAAACATAAAGAGTCCACTATCGATATTCTTAACTCGATTAAATATTAACAATTATTATTATTTTTATAATAAATTATCTTTTTAGGTCTCGTCTTTTTAAAAAACTAAAACAATACGAACACTTTCTAGTAGCCCCTATAATTAACCCTACTCCGATGATGTCTGAGGAAAGCAGAACAGCAGTTAGAAATTGAACTTGTTCATCAATAGCTATTTCAATTTTGGGTGATGCATGGTCTGACTTCCTTAGAGCTCTTTTATGTTTAAGAATATTGAAAACTTTACTTTTAGTGCAGTTCTAAACTCTTAAAAAATTTATCACAAGTTATCTTTTAATAATGACTCTATCAAAATATTTTTAGCAAATCCAATTGTTTCAAAATTGCGTTATAATCAATGTATTATTCAGCTCTTTTATATTTTGAACGCAAACATCTGGTCTGCAGTTAGTTATTAAGCACCTAATGCTGTGCAAAAAAAATTAATTTAGGCGGTAAAAGCTGCCTTTTTCTGAAAGGTGTATATTTCTATGATTTAACAATATCTAATTATGAAAAACAGTGTAATCCAAACAGAACCAATTTATATTAATTGCTCTTAAAAGAAACACCTAGTTTATTAATTTTCTGTGCTTCCAACGTGAATATATAAATATTAATCAAGAAAATAATAATTCCTTAATAATTACGTTACCAATGACTAAACTATATAAATAAACTAAAATAATGTAATACTCTCCTGGATTTACTCTAATTAATTGAATTTTTCATTGATCTCTTTCCATCCTAAGTCAAATGTAACCTTTTTACGTATTCTAATGCCTTTTCATTAAATAACGATAAGCTATGAAAAAACACCACCTTAATATCAAAACCTTTATTTATTCATTAATATTTTCAAACAAAATACCACTTAGTAAAGTGACCTTCATTTCTAACAAATACCTTGGTTCTGGGAGTGCTAACACTACAGATAAGTATGTATTTGAAAAATGGTACGGTGAGCTTAATTTTTCTATTTTCATTATAGAAATTACTTAGTAGTGCCCTAACTTTAAAAATCCCAACAATCAGATTAATTTTACGAATTACTAACTTTATCCGTAAACAAAGGATTTTTAAAGGAGAACTAGTGTCAGACCTTCATTTCATAATTAGACTTAAACACATGTTTAGCACGGGGTTAGAATAAGAACAAGCCTGAATCAACAAACACAAATTATCCTCAATTAGTCACGCTACAAGAATCTTTTATTAATAAAGTTTTATTAGAAACTTTCAAAAAAGCATTCTCTTTTTATCACCCAATAAATCTGATTTGCTGATCATTTTGATTATCCACTTTTCACAGAATTTTCTTCAATCAGAACAAGAATAAAAAATTCCTCTTCTAATTTTAAAAAAATATTATTCCTATTATTGACAAATAAAGAAAAAAGTGGTAAATAACAAACAATAAAATGAATATATTGAAGAGAATTTGATTTGATGAAGTGTAAATAAAAATTTAATACAGGAAAATTCAATAAACCTGTTCGCATCAATAATAAAGGTCATCTTTCATTATATCGCTTATTTTATTTCTTAAATCCTGCTTGTTTCAAATTATAACTCTCGTAAAATAAAATGTACGCAGACGGCGTCTAAATGAAATAAACATGATATCAAACAAGAAATATTGATGAAAACAATAAATAAATCTCAACTCACCTTAACATCGCTCACTCTCGTCACAATGTCGTCATCGTAACTGTACCATTCATCTTCTTTAAAATTTTTGCAAAACGATGTGTCTAGAGTTATCATAATATTTATTATTATTTTATAATAATTTTTATTTTATTATTAATTATAATTATTATTTCCTTTATTATTTACTATATAATTACTTAAAAATTTTTACTATTTTATTATTATTATTATTATTATTATTATTTAAATAATAATAATTATTATTATTCATAATTATCTTTATTATTTTGTTATTACCATTATTAATATTTTTTTATTTTAATCAGTTTGTTAAATGAATAAACCAAGAAAAATATTCACAATGTCCGGATTCCATATTGCCATGGTGATTCTAAAAATACGGAACAAATACGTATTTGAAAAAATGAAGATGGAAAAAATTCACAAACCGAGACTGCGTACAAATGGTAAGTGTCGTGTTTTTGAGACTGTTTCGTGTGCTTGAGAATGTCGACCAAAGAAAACATCTCCATGGGGAAATCGACAAAAGTGTTTAACTTTTCTCTGTATTGACCAGAACAGGAAAATCTGAAATCGAAATGGAAAAAGAAACAAATGATAAAAAAATCAATGAATGCTGAACGAAATGCACCATACCTTTTCAGATGAATCAATAAATATGGAGGCAACTTCCAAATATCGATTTTCTTCCTTGCATTTCTGTTTGTCTTACATTTCGGACAAAACCACTGACTTGCCCCTGTCATTCGTTCTTCGGCCAAAAACAGCTTTAAGCAATCCTATTTTTGGAAAAATGAATAATAATAATAATATAATCAATAAAATAAACGATAATAATAATCTGCAATGATAATCTCATATCAAAGAATTATGAAAAAATCAAATAAAACTTTGAATGAAAAAACAATAAATCAATTCATGTCTATTTAATCGATTCAAGACATATTAATGGTGTTATTAAGTTGAAAACTGCAACAAGGTCTAAATAATAATAATTTTCAAAAATTAAGAATATTTGATCTGGTATCTCCATAAGGACTTTGATTATTGACATTAGAAATACATGAAAGAGTGTTGACCAATAAAAAAGGTTGAGACGGTTAACACAGGGCTCAAAAAATGAGAGAAATTTAGTTTTTAAAATTTATCTGAGGAATTTATGGGATTAAATGATTGGTCCTGCGCAGTTTGGTTGTTTATAAGCGAGCCGGAAAAAACTTATCTAATGACCCATGGACACATCAGCACCAGTTTCGTTTCATTTATTTTTCTTTCTTATTAATTAATAATAATAATTAATTTTAGCTTGAGTATTTTGATCATAATTTAAATATGTTGTATCCATTGACAACTGACAACCTAACACTAAAGGGTTTGTAAGGTACTTGATAACACATTGATATCACTGGAAAAACACAAAAAACTGTATTAATGAATAACGGTGCACATAAAAAACCACCATCACCTTGGATCAGTTTCCACAAGAGGTCGAAATCGATGACTAACTATTAACTATGTAGTTCTGGCTTATATTGGACGTTACTCTGAGTATGGTATCTTTCATCGAATCCAAACTATTATGGAAATGTTCATTGACCTCTTTCTCAATATCACCACGTACGTTGTATTCCAATGTATTTAGATCTGGGGAGATGAGGGTCAAATATCAGGAGTGATGTGGTTATGGAAATTTTCAGCCATCCATCCTGGAATTAATCGAACCATATATGTGATGGAGCAGAATGTTGTTGGAAAAAAGCCTTCCATTTCTTACGGAGCCAATGGGCTTCACAACTGTTTTCAGGAACTCAATGTAGACAGCAAACTCACTCTAATTCAGAAGTGAGGAGGCATCAAATGTCCTTCACTAATCACTACTCCCAAAACCATGGATATAAACGTGACAAAATGTCGATAAAACTTTTCCGACAAAAAACATATTTCTATCTTCTCTTTTCCGATCATGAAGATCAAAAATAAAAATCAATTTTCCAAAGAGGAAAGTGCTTAATTAATCAAATTTTCTTTTGAAACCAATAACAATGTCAAAACCAAACCTGTCGGACTAACCTCAAGTGTACATCGATTGTGATTGGGCACTAAAGGAAGACTGAGATACATAAATGCGTCGAAGGTCACTGAAGACATTTGACAGTGATCACAGGTGACTTTAGATCGGTACTGACCCTGGAGACAGAGGCAAAATGTAAATTGAGAAAGATCGGTAACAAAAAACGAAAAAGCGAGACAAAAATAGACAAAAAGAGTAAGAAAGGAGGAAAAATAAATGAAGGAAAAAAGGAGGACATTAAAAATGAAATGAAAGGAATAAATAAATGAAGAAAAATGATAAAAAAAAAAAGAAAGGAAGAAATGACATTGGAAGAAAGAAAAGGAGAAAGGACATAAAAGAAAGTTAATATAAATGAAAAGAGAAGAAAAAGAAATAAACGAATAAAGAAAGGAAAGGGAAATAGATGAGAAAACGACAAAATGAAATTAGAAATGAAGAAATAAAGAAGATAGACAAATTACGGAAGACAAACAAAAAAGAAAGAGATAAATAAATAATTTAAAGGAAAAGGAGAAAGAAAAATAGCAACCTGAAACAGACGGACAATCACGGAATCGTTGACGGCAACATGAGTTTTCCATGAATGTTGAGCCCTGTCAATGTCGGTCTGACGCTGATCGTCGTTGTCGTCGATGGGAGGAATGGCCAGCTTCAAATGTTTACTGCCACGATTCAAATCCTCGTGCAATCCATCCAACAGAAACAGCAGAAACTCCTGACTGTCGTGCTGTTCCGTGCCGCGAAACATTTCGTTCTTACAATCGATCATGTGCTTGAAATCTGACGGAGACACTTCGCGATAATTTCCGTTCCACAGAGCAATTATCAAGAACGCATATTCCGTAACGATCTCACCACCGTATCCGAGAGGATTGTCGCGATTGATGTCGTGCCGATAATTGCTCGTGAGAATATAGTTGGACAGAAATTTCGTATTACTGAGTGCCTGTATCACGCTGTTCATGTAACAAGTGTTGCCCATGTTTCTTAGTCCCGTCAGACCGGGAGTCTGGAAAGAGACAAAATATATTTTAAAAGAGAAAGAAATGAAAATTTTCCACAACACGACCACGGCAATTTGACAGAACAATCAATGTGCGAAACCAAAAAAGACTCCGGTCAATAAATAGAACAAAAATTGTAATACACACCACGGTTTTGTAGCTGGGATTGAAGTTGTTCAATCGACTAGCACTGAACTCCGTAAACTTCGCCACGTAACTGAAAACAAAATTCGGCCCCAATCAAATAGGATTCATAGTTTAAAAGACGTTTTAAAGGTTTTCAAAAACAATCGACTTTTTTAATTAAGATTCAGATAGCCAAATCACTATCGATTATAATTTTAATCAACGTAGACTTTGAGTTATATTTAACAAATGATAAAAATACTTTGTTATAGTTTATGATTATTGATTAATGTGATTATTATTATTATTATTATTTATTAATGTTATCATTATTATTGTTGATATGATCAATTCTTATTAAAATAATATATTACCATAACAATGCGCAATCTTTTATTTCTTTTCCACAAGAATAATCGATATTATAACTAATAGACATCAAAGAGAAACTCCATTTTAAATTTCTTTTCCATCAATTAGACAGAATTAAATAGTTTTCCGAAATGTTAATGCAGAAATCATAATATATAAACTATTAATTATATAAATTTAATAATAATAATAATGAAAAGAAATTATCATAATGATAATGATAATTAATACTCAAAATAAAAAAATATAATTGATAATTTTTCGCCTCACCATCGAAATTAGATAAAATTTCCTTGTGAGAATTGATTTTAATTTTGTTGATACACCACAATTTTTATTGTCAGAAAACAAACTCTTACAAAACATTGGAAAGAATGACAAAAAACTTCCATAATTTTAATCAATAAAATAAACTTGAAAAAAATTGTTAAACTAAAATCAATAGTCAAAACTACTTGTTGGGCTTGTTTCCTCTGTCCAACAGCGGCGCCAGTTGAGGCGCTTGAGATGCGAACGGGTGGAGTGGCTGCGATGACGATGGTATTGACTTGGGTTGATGAGTCGGTCTCAGGTCCGCGTTCATTGTCGATGCTGTCGTCATTGTGGTTCCGGTGCTGTCGACTTTATTCACGGAAGGTGGTTTATTGGAAGAATTGACATCTTCGGTGAGATTCGGTTGACTCGTTGATCTTTTCAGTGCTGATCCTATGACGTTTGACGGTTTCAAAATCGATTTATTTGTTGTAATTGTTGTTGAATGGTGATCTTTTAAACCAACGATTTGATCACGAAAAACTTCGTTTTCTTTGCTATTTTCAAACACTAAAAATTAACGTTCACTCAAATATCGATTGAAATAATTTGAAGTCAATGAGACAATTTTCATGAAAATTGATAAAAAATCAATATTCTAAAAGAAATTTCTTTAATAAATTGATTTACTTGGATGATAAAATATTTATTAATTATTTAAAATTTTATTGAAACATTAAAATATTAATTAAAAAAATTAATTTTTATTTTCGATATTTTATATTTTAAAATATTTAATAAAAATTGATTATTTTAATTTAATATAAATATAAAAGTTTTAATCATATTTTTTTCTATTATTATATCATTAATTATGATTAATTATATTTATTATTATTATTTAATTAAAATTATTTTTATTTAAATAAAAAATTGACAAACAAATTAGGTTCTTCTGAACATAATTAATTACATTTAATAAAAGAATTATTTTTAAATTTTTATCAATAAATAACAAATAATGTTTTTACTTTTATTTTGAAATTTTTCTCAAATTATTTTTTAATTGGAATAAATCAATTAAATTAACATATATTATTTTCCCAATAAAAAAGGAAAATTATTATTATTAATTATTAGATAAATAATATTTATTAACATTAATCAATATTATTAAATTGAAATTTAGAATACCCAATTGAGAGGCATTTTGATTTCAATATTTCAAGGACTTTAATAAATAAATTTAATTCAAAAAGCTTAATTTTTTGAGATAAAATATCCTCAAATTCTTTTTCATTGGAATTTAATTATTTAATTAAAAAGTATTTCAGTATTTTATTATTTAATTAAATAAAATCAATAATAAATTTAATTGAAATGGACTAGGAAAATAATTTTAATCTAAGTTCCTGTTTCTTTTTTTTAATTTTCCGAATTTCTTGTCATTAACTGTTTCAAAAATATTTTTATTTTTCTGTATAAGATCAATTTTTTAAAATGATATTTTAGATATCAATAAATAAATCAATGTTAAATAAATCATCTTTTTTAAAATATATAATATTTATTTTATTATTATCATTTATTTATTATTATTATTATTATTATTATTATTATTATTATTATTATTATTATTATTATTATTGTTATTAAATATAATAAAGGGCTTACACTGTTGTTCGGACGGCTGTACTCGTTGGTATCGCTTCGCATTGTTTTGGCGATCGATGAAGTACTCGTCAGTGTTGTTGTCGTAAATTCTCTGAAAAACCCTCTGAGAAAGGTTCTTCGATAAATTGGACGAATCCATTGGCGTATTGCTAGCTGTCGTGGAATGGTCGGAACCTGGACCGGCACCAACAGAAGGTGGAGGAGGGATTGATTTCGCACCGCCTTTCGCTGTGAAATTCGTCCTGTCTTGGTCAGTGCGAGAGTTATTGGACAGACGTGTGTTCTGAAAGGACAGAAGAAATCGTCAACGTCCACCATTGATAAACAATGTGATCAAGTAACCTCGTGAAATGTGACATTGGATGCTTTGTCAGAGTCATCTATTGTGTTTTGTTCCTTTTCGTGCTTCGGTTTCAGGGAGACATGGTTCTCATTTTGCCTCTGGTCGTTTTTCTTCGTCGTTATGGTAGCGGTATTTGGTTCAACATTTTGATTTTTCTTCTCATTGTCGTTGATTGGACGCGTGACGACATTCGCAGCCTCATTATCAATATTTTTAGCGGTACGAAAGATCGATTTTTTCATCTGATCAGACGAATTTGAAGAAATCGATGATCTATCGTTCTGTTCCACTAATGATTTCGTGTTGGTTGTGTTGATTTCCGGTATTTTATTGATATCAATTTCCGTTAAGACCGAAGATGATGATGACAATGACAAATCGTTTTTTGTTGAATTACGAGCCGTTACGGATGGTTTCAACGATCGATCGACCAACATCCTCGAAGGTTTCACCACGTCTACCACTGTTGAATCGTTTAAAACCGATGTCATCGATGGCTTCAAAGACCGATCAATGATCCAATCAGGACAACGGTTGAGCACTTGGTTTTTGTTTGTTTCTGACTTAAATTGATCTTTCTCAAAACCGATATCGTCGATTTTGTTTTGTTCTTCAACAATCAATTTTCCATCATCGACTTTCATGCCATTTTTATTGCGCCGCGTTTCTTTATCCATTTCAATCAAATCCCAATCGGGATAGTGAATGTTGTCGGGCGCGATAATGTCGTCAGCATCGATCGAATTCGTTGGGCCTTTGTATCTCGGATCGGTCATCAACGTTGGATAACATGTTGAAAACGAAAACAAACCCCGTTCCAACAATCGAAGGTCTTTAACAGAATATTCGGCATCAAACTGATAAAAATTTATCATTGCACAATATTCGTTCATCGTTTCTTCATTGATTTTTTTTTCAAATTTAAAAATTTACGTGTAATTTTTTAAAACCAAGACAAATTAAACATTTTCTGATCGATCGATAAAATAAAATTTTTATTTTTCTATAGAAAATCGATATTTTGAAAGGAATTTTAATTATTTTTAAAATTATTAATAATGCTATTATCATTTCAATATTATTTATGATTATAATTATTTATTATTATTTTCGATTACTATTATATTTTTTTTATTATTATTCCTTTTATCGAAATATTATTTTTTATAATCAAATTAAAAAATCAAATTCTTTAATTAATGAAAATAGAGAATAAAATAAAAAATACACCCAAGGTCAAATTTTTGTTTTAATATATGTTTTATGTAATGTATCATAAATTAATTTATTTAAAAAATAGCAAACCGAAATTTCCCAAAGGGTGACTTGAATGAAAATTATTTAATATTTTAAATATTATATTACATTTCTCAGAAGTTATGTATTAAAACCAAAATTTAATACTGGGTTTTTATCTGAATTTCACTCAAAATCTTTACTTGATGACGTAGACTTTAAGGATTTTGCCTAATGTACTTTGAGGAAATCCCCACATTATTTTATTTCCGTCCAGTCTGGATGTGAAACCGTTAGATTAACATTTATTTATATCTCTACAGAGCTGTGTCAATGAAGTAAAGTTCAGTTCTTTGCAGAATGTGAAGAATATTTCGTAAAAACCCCAAGAAAATTTTCATTGATTGAATAATGACTCTACCTAAACATGGCGGAAATTGATCGATGTGGTTTAGATAGATTTTTTTATTCTAGTCCTTTTATGACATTCTAAAAAAATTATATTGTCTTCTCAATACTACGGGGAAGTGATAGTCAAAATTAAATCGTTTCGATGAATGAATGGAAAATGTCTTTGAAATAATTAAGATAATGATACCATTGACTTTTTTAATATTGAATATCATTTATTTCTAAATTTGAATTAATCAATTCGAATTTTATTTATAAAACATGGAAGCCATCGATGTTATGAAACTTCAGCTGTCGAAAAAGGTTTAAAAAAGATCGCCTCAATGAAGAAGTGAATTTACCCAACGTTCAGGCGGATGAATTTCCAGTAAACCTTATCTGGAAAGACAATTCTGACTTGTTAATCGTCATAGACATATTTGATTAAATCATTCTGTATCTATCGGATTTTTCCCACAAGACTTTGAATAGAACTGAGTCAAAAATTTATATATATCTCAAACTTTCACAAAAAATCACTGTCCAGAAAGGACTTGCAGAATATTTTCAAACCTGGGTTCATAAGAAATTACTGCAAGGTGAAAAGAATAGAATATCAAAACGAAATCTGAAAGATCAAAAATTCCCGTTTCGATTGAAATATAATAAAGTGAAAACTGAATTTTCTTGTAAAAATACAAAAACAGATGATTTTGAAGAGAAAACTTTTCTATTACAAATTCTTGTTTTAAATTAAAAGTTGATATTTGAATTCGTTTTCGGTTAAAAACGACGCACAATTTTTTGAAAAATTTTCATTTAATTAAAATGAAATTTATCAAAATATTATAAATGAAAAAAATCAATTTCATATTTAATAAAATATTCGATAAATTAAAATATTCTAATTGATAAATTTTAATTTCTTCTGAAATCGATGTCAAAATATCGAAAAAGATCAATCACAAGCATAATATCCCAATTGAGTTTAGTTATGCAATCGATCAATTAGTGATTAATTATATTGATTTTATTAATTTTTTAAATGTTAAAAATTAAAAAAAATCGACTTTTAATTAAATCTGAATCAATAAAATCAATTTTTAAATTTTTTATTAAATTAAATATTTGTATTGATGAATTCGCAAATATTACGAAATAGAAATTTATGTTACAAATCTAAAGAGAAAAGCAATAAATTTATTATTTGATATAATGATCGAAGGATTAACTTTGAGAATTGCATTCTTCAATAAATCCACCCTTTCAACGGTGCTGCTGTCGTCGGACCAGAACAGGAGGACGAGAAACGAAAACGACTTTCTTCTGTTCCAAAGTTCCATGGCAGCGGGATTATTGTGACGTTGGAGCAATTTGTTAACTTCAACGATGGAACAACTTCAGAATAAAAACAGAGAAAATCGATTAGAGAATTGCCAATTGATAACGATAATAACAATAATCGATAATCATAACCCATAAAATAAATTTAAATCAACAATAACAATCGATAATTCATAAAAAAATTATTAAAATCGATAAAAATTAATGAACAGGAAAAGAATGCCAACCCAGGCCTCAGTTCATCGGCAGGAATATTGACAATGCAAGAATAATCGATATGACAGGAAGAAAACTCTTTGGACGGTCTCCCGTCAACAATGAGAAATTTCTCACTGCTTTTCACATATCGATATAGTTCTTCCGCGGTGACAAAGCCCTTTTTGGCGCTGCCACTGTGATCGGTTATTGTACTGGGTTCTGAGAGATTTTTATCAGTGAAATCTCCACAAAAATACGCTCTAACGTTCAGCAACAATCGCCTTGGATTCTTGCGTCTTCTCTTCAGTTCGGTTGTCTTTCTCGAGCTCATATCGTAATTTAAGGCTAGCCTGCAGGTCGCTGGCTTTCTCAAAGGCCATGTTGATTCTTTTCGCGTTATTAAGCGCTTCGATATATTTTTTGTCGTTCTTGAACGTTTTCCGGCTCTCGGTAAACATTGTCAGATATCGCATTATGAATATGTAAGCCAATTCTTCGTCTTTGTCCAAATCGGACTTTTCAAACTCTTCGAACAATTTGTCCAGACAACGGCACGAAGCTTTAACGTTGGGTAATTCCAATTTCACTTCAGTCAGTTTCTGAAGCTCGGCAAAGGTTTTCGATACGTGTATAGACTTTTTATCCATGAGATATTAATTTACAAACAAGATAAAAATGATTTAAATGAATATATCAAGATGATCTAACAATTTTGAATTTTATTTAAAAATTTACTTTAATAAAACAACATAATTCCTTAACAAATAATGGTTTTACTAAAAATGTTGATTTTGACATTTAATTAATGCATTAAGCAGAATAATAAATGTAAATAAATAAATAAAAATAAATTAAGATATCCTAACTTCAAAAATAATTATATAAATGTGAGATTTATAATTTAAATTAGTTTTTCTAAAATGAATGTGATGAAA
Organism: Bipalium vagum; assembly: GCA_037834085.1. Lineage (NCBI taxonomy): Eukaryota > Metazoa > Platyhelminthes > Tricladida > Geoplanidae > Bipalium > Bipalium vagum. Next base: position 3,793 of record JBBMKC010164123.1, on the reverse strand, counting down.
ATATAAGTATTTCAGGAATTATTCGTAAAACTAATATATATTTGACATCAAATGAACATATTAACAAATAAATCTAAACAAAAACATCAAGATTAATGTTTTCTCCTTTTTAGTCTAAAATTTTCATTCCATAAATGGTTTTGCACTGTTGTGACAAGAACACTTTGGGATTTGCCCTTAGTGATAACTATTATTTTAAATATTTAATAAAATACTACTCTGCTTTTAGGTAATATTCCCTACTAAATTACTATCTTAGTATTTTTTATCAACAGGGTACCTATCTTACTCTTATCTTATCCATGTTAAGCTTTAACAATAACAATAACATGACAGTACACAAATTTTATGTTATCTGGACTTCTTCGACTATCGTAAAGTCAAGAAGATATTTTATTAATTAATTAATCGTTTGTATTTTGAATATTGATTGTTTGATTGAATAGATTTCTAACCTTGCATTTGTGATAACAAATATACCTTATTTTGTTAATCGCTTTGTTTATTCGTGAGTTTTCTATTATTTACACCTCCTTCGAGGGAGTTGGTTAGCCCAGTTATAAGTCCCCTTTTAGCAGTTTAGCTTGAGACCTAGACCATTACACTATCAAAAACTCAACACAATGACCTACTTATTAATATAGAAGAATGAAATAGCATTATTTCAGTTTTTGTTAATTTATCCAAAACTCTTACTTAATTTTAAATATAAAAACATCTCAACGACTAATGATATTCTAGTTAAGCCTCAGTAAAGCTACTAGTCTCCACATAATAGTGTTGAGACTCTGAACTGTTCAACAGAGAATTTTGTATAATCCTCAAGTGGCAAAGACAGTGCTTCTTGAATATTAATTGAAATATTACTTATTTTATAAACTTCTGCTTAATTTAAAATTTAAAAAGATAACATTTATAGTAAACTATTTTTAATTTCTCAACTTTTTATGAATTTTACTTACTATTTTTAGTAACCTTTTATTTTGATTTTAATTATTTTACTTGTTAATTAAAAGTTTTAATTAATTTTTGAATTAATTATTATATCTAATTATTATATTATTATTATATTCTACTTGTTAATTAAAAGTTTTAATTAATTTTAGAATTAACTATTATATTTAACAGGGAGAAGAACACTAAAAATATAAAAAGGTTTTAAATAAATTATTTATTACAACATTAACATAAAAACCACTGCCAAAGATGTTTTGAATCATTATAGTCTTTTTAAATAAAGACAAAATGTGAGATGCTTTTGTACGATTAATTCTTCATTAGGTCTACCATTTATTGATCTAATTGAGTATTCTTTTGACTGGCTTTCTATTTTGTATTCGCCTTCTCATATATTGTTGCTGGGTTGGATTGTGAGATTGTGAGTATTTTTGACTGTTTTAAGAGGGATGAAATTTATTAGAAAATAACAAGGAAAACTACATACACATAATACATAATACATGCATGAAACCATTCATCAATTTTCTTTTCAGTCCTACTTTTCTTATCTTCTTGTAACTTTATCATAACATATTCAAAAGACTCGATATCGCGATCTTCACATAAAATTTTAAATATAAATTTTTAAAGTATATTATCATTGGTTTTGGCTTGCATGATCGTTATTTTTTCATCTATTTTGTCATAAGCATTATCGTCAACTGTTTTACTTGAAATGCAACTATGATTTTCTCTTATAACTAAATCAATTATACTTTCATCATTAGCTGTTTGATGTATTCCATCTTCTCCTGCAATATTGATATAATCTTTCTCGTGATAACCAGAATTTAGAATTACTGTTTCTACGTTTAGAAGGCTTTTTTTCATTAATCAAAATTTATGTCTCCATTTATATCTTCACAATAAAACACTGTCACGGCGGGGAGATAATATTAAAATCAATTATCTTCAAGTTTTCCTTAAAAAGACTTTTTAAATTAAAACTTAATTAATTATATTATTATTAACACTTAGTAATCTCCAAGTCACAATAGTGTCATTTTTTCAAAAGTAATATCCTCCTGATTAATTATTTACTCATATTAATTAATTTGATATTATTCTGATTGAATTTAGATTTTTATTTTTAGTCGTTGATAACATTTTTTCAGTCGTTGTTTTAATTTTTTAGGTCGTTTTTTTATTCTGAAATATCCTTGATTTATCGTTGATGTTGTTGTTTTTAGTCGTTGATTTTTTATCGTTGTCGTTGTTTTTTTCGACGACTTCATTGTTATTGTTTTTACTCGTTGTTTTTTTGAAATCGTTGAATATTTTTTTCATGTATTTTTGTATTTTCATGATGACTTTTATTTTTTTTTATTAATAGATTTTTCACAAATTTCACAATACCATTTTTGAACCATTTTTTAACAAAAAAAGATTATAAAAAAAATAATTATTGATTTTTATTTAAAAAATTGATTAATTTTCCTTGATAAAATTTTAATATTTCCACACTTAATTCTTTATTTATTTTAGAAAAATTAAAAATAATTATAACACTCAAATTTTTATGTTGTTCTTTTACTTTATTTTTATATGGTTCAAATGTGCAATTATCTATTAACCATAATAAATTTTTAGAATAAGATTTTAAATCTTTTTCTTCTAAATTAAAATTTTTTGCTCATAAATATATTTCGTAATATTTATTTTCTGAAAATTTATTTTCAATTTTATTTTATTCTAGATTGGATAGGTCCCCAAATTTCCATTTTTAAAGAAAAAAAATTGATTTTTTCAGTTTTAAATTTTTTGATTTTTTGACTATTTTTTAATGATTTTTTTAGGTTGGTGCAAAAATAATGTCGTTTTACGTTTAAACGTCATGACTTAATGGATATTAAACTTTATTAATCAAAATAATTTCCGTGCGAGTCAATACATTTCTTCCAACGAGTGATGAGATTATTTATGCCTGTGGAATAAAAGTCCTTGTTCCAAGAGACCAAAAACTCATTAAAGGCCATTTCGGCATCGGCTGGGGTTTCAAAGAACCTATTGACCAAGAATTTATCCAAAGCCTAAAAGAAATGGAAATCTGTTGGCGAGAGGTCTGGCAAATATGGGGGTGAGTCAAAATCTCGTAGCCCAAATTGTTTATTTTCTGCAATGTTGTTTGTGCAACGTGTGGGCGTGCGTTGTCATGCATCAGAATTGAACCTTTTCTATTGAACAGTCTCGGACAGATGACTCGAAGTTTCCTATACATTTAGGAAGCTGTGATGTATCAGACCGGCCATGGAACACCAAACAGTCACCATAATATTTTTAGGGTGCAAATTTGGCTTTGGGAAATGTTTAGGAGCATCATTTCTATCCAAACATTGTGCTGAAAGTCGCCGATTGTTCCGGAAAATACATTTCTTATCACACATGACGACTGGATTGAGAAATGGGTCGCGGCTGTTGCGCAAAAGCAGAGAAGATACCACTTCGAAACGACGATTTTTTGTTTTTTGGTCATGTCATGTGGTACCCATATATCCATCTTTTTCACCTTCCCAATCTCGTCTAAGTGACGAAGTACTGTTGTATGATCAACCGCTAGTTCCACTCCGACTTCCCTTGTGGATTTTGATGAATCAGCTTCGATTATCCTCTTTAATTTATCATTGTCAATGATAAGTTGAATGGACTCTTCCCCTAAATTATTCATTAAATGCAAAATACTAAACTACTTTTTAAAAACTGTTTATTTATCAAAAATGAATTATACAAGGTTCGGTCAATAAGTAATGCACAATATTTAATAAAACTTTTTATTAACAACATACAAAAATTAAAC
>JBBMKC010164016.1:0-15501 GCA_037834085.1 Bipalium vagum | reverse complement strand
TAATAATAATAATAATAATAATAATAATAATAATAATAATAATAATAATAATAATAATAATAGTAATAATAATAATCGGAAAAGGAATCTGCAATTTAATTCCCATTCTCATTAAAACAAAATAAATGAAATGAGCATAATGAGTATTTGTACATTATCCTTAGGAGAATGTTTTCATATCCTCAAATCGCTTAATATGCATTATATGAGCAAGAAAAGATATTGATTTATTGAATTTTACAAAAAATCCTCTTCAAGAAATTTACAAAATGCATATTTGTCTAAATGGAAATTCATTAATATAATAATCATAATAGCTATAATTTGCAGAATCTCTGATGAATGTAGCAGAAATCAAATCTCATCATTATTGGTGACAATTTTAGCCAAAATCGTTTCCAAAATTTATCAATTTGTCTTATTGGATGTAATTTTAAGATTGATTTTATAAATTACATTATTTTTTATTTTTATTTATTATTATTATTATTATTATTATTATTATTATTATCATTATTATTATTATTATTGTTTTTATTATTATTATTATTATTTTATTTTAAAAATAAATATCCTTTCGTTAATTCATTTCCAAAATCTCACTTTAAATAAACAATTAAAACCGTCGATTTTTCGGACTGGGATTCGCAAAAACTTTAATGGGAAAATAAAATAATAAAAAATATTATTTATATTTTAATACATGATGCATTGAGCTGTTTCAAAATTGATTGTGTAGAAAGAAAAAGAAAAGGAAAATGTTCGTCAAAGTTTAATAGTAAAAATGGGTAAAATTATTTTTTAATATTTTTTTCACACGGAAATATAATTCGAAAAAAATTCCCTTTATTAAACAAATATTTGAAATATATTCGTAAATGTTTCGGTCGTGATAATATTGAAATAATTATAACATTAATTGACCAATGAAAAATCAGTAAAATATTTCTTTAAAATATTTACATTAAACTTCATTTATTATGAACTATAACGTGGGGAATTGAAGTAAAAATGGATTTTTTGTCCCTGTATTGGTGATTTGTTTAAATAATTCCAAACAAAACAACAAATAAGCCATTAAAATGTATTCTGGAAGACTACTCTAAGTATTTGTACAAATTTCCAGTTAAACAAATACTCGTGCTGTTCTAGACACATTTTTCCAATACGCTACCATGAATCTAGAGTACAAGACACTTGATCAAAGTCACCAAACAAACCCTATCTAAATATATCATTCATCTAATGCTGCTTCATAGTTTCAGCGGTTCTACGTTTAAAAAGTGATAAAAAGTACAAAAAAAACTCCGAAAAAAATAAGCTACAACGATAAAAACTACAAAAAGTACAATGTTGTTGCATAACAGTTCTAGGATTGCATATAATGGAGTAACAAAAAATCATTGAGCGAGGTCTGCTTTCGATGCCGATGTAAAAATACAGCTTCTCCCTTACATGGGCGACTTTCCTTCGCCATCTTCAACCCTTAAATGTCACCACTATATCTACATCTACGACTATATAATTGCTATCAAGTACCCATTCCCAAAATCCATCCTCATTTATTATTTACATTAGACACAATAAGTACAATAATAATAAATAATTTTAATATTACTAATCAATAATAATAATAATAAATAATAAATAATATTAATTTCACTTAAACAAATCAATAATAATAAATAAATATAATGTACATTTTATTATTAATAATCAATAATAATAATAAATATAATTTTTAATTTTAATAATTATAATTAATTAGTTATTATAGTTAATCAATAATTATAGAAATATAAAAATAATATTAATTTCATTTAAACAAATAAATAATAAATATAATATAATATAAATTTTAATATTACTAATCATTACTAACAATGATAATAATAATAATAATATTATTATTATTAAAAATAATAATTGTAAGTTTAATTCGACTAATCATGATTGATAATAATAAAATAATAAAAATAACAACAATAATAATAAAATGTGGTAATAAAGACTACAGGTTCTAAAAAATTCTAAGGCATAATATGGAAACACCGTCCTTCCGGTCCAACGAAAAAACGATTGATGAAAGCTACTACAGTCCGGTATAAAGTACAATAGTTATATTGCTACTTGCTACAAGTCGACACTACAAGTGCTAAACGTTGAAATAAAAAAAACAAATCATCTAAAAGTAGGCATGAAATCGCCGGTAAAATGAACTAGAAAATAATCTATAGGAAACTAATTTGTTCTAACGGATCCGATCTGAGATCCGGTTTGGAAACGTTGTTACGTTCCGTTTGATTCAGAGTTTATCACAAGGTTCTCTCAATCTCTCTCAACCTCTCTCTTCATCGATTGCTTTGCTGGATTCGTTCCATCATTCTGTGGACGAGAAAAGGTCGGGAGAATTGCGCAAAATGCCCGTTAACGTCGTAACGTAACCAGGGGAACCGGAATTGTGATGGTCTTTGCTTGACAATGAATGATTGCCACCGCTTTCTGGTGAACCCGGCTTGCCGTTGGCCATTTCAGTCACAGATGCCGCCGTGTGAGTGAGCAAATTGAAACCCGTTCCGCTTCCGCTTCCGCCATTGGAAACGCCAATACCGGAAAACATGGTCGGCGAATAACCGTCCGATGTGGCACTGTCCACGGTTTTGGAATTGACATCGTTGGAAGAAGGCAAGCGCGTTCTTTGGTTCTTGTTCACTCGTCTGGCTTGGACGCAAACGTCCGTCATGCACAAATTGATGGAACCGTTCTTCAGTTTCGGATGTCGTCGTTTTATGAAGACTGCAACCAAAGAAAAAGGAAAGTCGATTACAAAACCACATGGAACGACAATTGAATTATTTAACAATGATAACAATGATCGCTGATTGATGGAATGGAATACGTACGTTTTTTCAACATTCACTTTGAACGTTTTCGTATCGATTTTCATACCAAATGATATTGGAGTAAAACGTTAATGTATCACTAGGTGATCTCTCTCTACATTACTCTCCTTCTGTCAGAATGTCTCTCTCTGTCGCACTCGGGATCTCTCGGTTTCTCACGAACCATGTTCGGAAACTGGACATTCACTGAAGGTGGTGGTGGTGGTGATGATGATGACAACTACTGTGTAACGATATCAGACATTGCCTGGCCTTTTTCATACCACCATTTGTCGACCAAGGTAGATAGTGCATGTGTAAATATCGCCAAGATTCACCGTTACTGATACTTGTAAAAACAATGCAATGAAAACCGAAACTGCCGCATGACAGTGAATTATTACCGAAAACCGTTCGCTGCCAGTTTCATCATGAACTGCACCACTCTCACTCATCCCATTGTGTTTCATAAGTTGGTTGGGGGGGGGGGGGTAACCCTTTGATTTGTTAGTTGTCACACAATGAGGTCCATTTTAAAATAACAAAACATTTCTTTATTGACAATTCAAGCTCTGACATCACAAACATTACAATTTCTAACCGATGCCCCGCCAAATCGAGACCCATTCCGGCTGAAGTGTACCATTTCACTCATTTATTCAATCCACTACCACCATCATCACCATCATCATCATCATCATCACCATCACCATCACCATCACCATAATCATCATCGTCGTCGTCGTCGATTTATTAATCATCCACATTAAATCGGAAGCTGAAATCAATACTCACGTTTGATGGCTTCAATAATGTCAGGCTGCAGACGATCTTTGTAGATCCCTTCTCCACTCAACGAACTTCGAGCAAGAACATTTTGAGAGAAAAAATGCTTCATCAGTAGTCGAATCAGTCGGGTCGCACTTCGTGGAGCCTTCGATGTCAAAGTGTTATAGACCTCCTTGTCTAAGCGAACACTGGGATATACCTCACAAAGAATTATCTCCCTCTAGAAAAGAACAATATTTGCAATTTATTTATTTATTTTGATTTTAAGAATGTTTCGAAATTGATCTCTGAAAGGAGTATTTTTACGATTTTTCCAATAAATGCTTTCATAATTCTCTATTTTACAGGGACCATATAGTTTTGTATGAGATATTGCGTTGAACTTAGATTAACAAAAATATCTTCCAAATATTTATATTTATATTTTTAGTTATTTATATTTTTATATTTATTTATATTTTTATATTTATTTATATTTTTATATTTATTTTTATAAAAAATCCATTAAATAAATATATGATAAAAATCAATTTAATTTCATATTTTTACCAATATTTCACGGTAAGGGATAAAATCTGTTTGGAATATTACGATTATTATTTGATGATGATTGTGCTCCAGAAAGACCTATTAAAACGTTTTGAATGTATTAGGCTGTAACATAAATTCCCTTGATTTTTTTAATATTTATTTATAAACATAACTTATAAACACCATCTATTCTAAGATAATATTTAAAATGGTTCTGTGACAATCTCGTTATTTGGTAACTACCACAACTTCAGAAATCTTCAGGTTTAGTCTCAAAGAATTTGATCAGCAATTTGATCAGAATTTGATCTTATTTAAGGTTCTTCTCGTTATCGAATGTAAGACCTACCATTTGGTTGGACATCGAACAAAAAAATGAAAATCCGTTGGAGAATATGGAGGATACATGAGAACATTCCAATCGACCTATTGGATGGCTGGGATGAGGTATGTTTGTCACAGTTAGCTGTATGCGGTCATGGAGTAAAATAACTTCAACTTCTCGGTTAGGTATTTTCTATTTAATAGCTTCATTACCTCTTATTAATTATTATATATAAAGGTTCACCTGGTTCCTCGGAAGAATTTCCAAATGTAAGCGACGTTGGTTGTTTAATCCAACCAAACAAATCATAATCCTTTTTTGGATTAGAATCCTGCTTAATCTTAGTCTTTGGTGTGCTTTAAGAACCAACTCATTCCTTCATTTGTCTGAAAATAAGCATAGAGACACCATTTATTGTCTATTGTTACGATTCTTTACAGAAATCGTTATTTGTGATAATCTGTTACTCTGTATGGAGCAAGATATTGAGCAGACGATTATTTTTGTATTTTTTGGTGAGGTGGTGAGGCATCAAAGTTCCCAGTTTTAGGAAAAATATCGATTGATGGAAGATGACGGATGATTGTCATTGCATTGGTATTCATCTTGTTAGCCATTTCTCTGCATGTTTGATAATCATCCTCCATCAAAATCACGTTAAATTTGTCATCGTCGAACTTGAATGGCCGAGCAATGCGGGTGTGTCTTGAAATTTAAATTTGGAATTTTGTGTACCTCATTCCTTAGCAGTGCTTCACGCAATTGCGCCTTCTCCGTACACAGCACAAATATCTTGAACTACTTGGACAAATTTCTGGCCTTTGTTAAAAGCAAATAAAAGTAAATGTCGGAAATGCTGTTTTTAATCCACCTGACATTGTATTTCTAAAGTGAAAAAAGGTGAAACTTACCGAACATTGAACGTGATTACTATAGTTTTGTAGAACAGAAAAAGATAATTCAAAGAAATATACAAATTGTGCAGTTAAACAAAACAGAAATGAATAAAATCACGATAATTTATGTTAAAACCCAATATTATCACTTTTGTTAAATAAACCCAGAGAAAAATTCATCGCTACTTCTGCTTCAGACATTAAAAAAATATAATTTTTCAAAAATATTTATAATTAATACCTTTTTACTATTATTATTATTATTATTATTATTATTATTATTATATTATTCATAATTTTCATAGTAAAGGGTGTTTCATAAATATTAAATATACGCCTTTCAAGCAAAAATAATCAACTGATTTTCAACCGAATTTATTTTCTTTTCTCAGACATTTATAAAATATTGATATTTTTCCAATGATTTATCTACAATAATAGAAAAAAAATGATTCATGTTCATTGACAAATTGATTGATTTTTATTTTTTTAAACGCTTATACATATTTATGAAACACCGTGTATAATAGTATCACAACATAAAATAATAAAATGTAGAAAAATATCCGTTGTAAACCATTGGAAATAATTAAAGCCCAACTTACGGCGCTTTGACCAAAGAAAGTGAGCCAAATGAAAAACAATATATAAAATTTTCCCACAAAGCTCAATTCACCTGCAAATGGATTACAACTGATGCGAAAGTGTAAATATTTCACAGTGCCCTGGTTGAGCCTTGAAAATTCAGTAACCGAGCCCGCTAATAAAAGCGAAATAATGAACCGTGTCTAATTTGAAAAACGATACATTTAACACCATTTCGCCAAACTATCCCGAGGAATATTATTATTATTATTATATACATAAAACGAGGGGTAACATATTTAATTTATCATAATGAGATTTAAAAATGCCACCTACTCCTTGAAAAAAAAACCAAGACAGATAATGACAATAATAATAATAATAATAATAGTAATAACGCTACAGAGGCCCATTTTATTGTCAATAGTTGTTTTTTTTTGTGATTTCAGTCTTTTTGTAAATGAAAATAACAATAAAAATGTCTAATTTTGTCTACTTCCTAATAAGCTGGGCAAACAAATTCCTCAATACACAGCTCTCGGTTTGTTTTCCAAGAGCGCGAGAGTCTCAATTTGGCTGAGAACGCCAGTGATTAAGGACGATATTTTCACCAAATATTGATTGACGAGAACATTGAAAGTTATTACTGTTTCCACCACTTCTCGTTTCGTACATAATCGCTTTATTCGTCGCTTTATTGACGAGATATCGAAACAAGTGCATCTCAATCTTTACAAACCGTGGACAAGTCCAAATCCATGTTGCGAGATTCATATACACAGAGACATGATGCGTACATTTTTTGTTATTACCGTATGAAATAGAGCTCGATTTTCTCTGGACGGTTTGAGAAGAAATTAAACAAGCTCCCCTACTGTATATAATGAAAGAGAAAGAAAGAAAAATAAGATTTTTTTTTTACTTTAATAGTTCATGAAGACGGTGTAAAATAATTATACCACACTGTTGTGTATGGCAAATAGTCATGTTATACTGGCCTTGTGAGACGTAGGGCTTCGGGCAATGTAGATAAGACGAATGAAAGGCTGAAAAAAAACACAGGAAAAATATACAATTGCTCGGATTTAAGATTGCATGCAGTTTTTCTTTTTTGCCCTGGCAAAATGAAGACGAACGACTGATGAGTACAATATCCCATCTTGTTTGAGCACGAGTCTACCAGCATGTGGTCGATAGGGAGACACACCTGCTGTCTTATATTTGATATTGCGTCTTGAAGCTTTTCTTGTTGTTTTTTTTTGGGGGGGGGAAGCTCGTCGTTCCAGTAAAGGAGAAAGTAAACACTGAACGATGATGGAGAGCATGTTAAGCGAGCCCTGTGTCTCCACCTCCCTTGGTGGTTTCTCTCTCGAGCCAGGTTATCGCAGTGGTCAGGAAAACAATCTCTCTCACACATGAGACAGGCCCGCTACACACTGAGCCGAGACAAATAGCGCAGACTCCCTCAATGGATGATGATGATGCTCTAGCAGAAGAAAGTCTTCGGGAAAAAGAAATGTTCTCATAGTCATGGTCTCATGGATTGCTGCATGGTTTTAATGTTGTCGGTGTGCAATGGCAGCATCTTTTTCCCTAGCATCTCTCGTAAAATTCTCAATACTGCAACATTAGATTATTCGCACTCAGTGCCCGTAACACTGTTGATTGATTTATTCAATAATCACTTTTAGTCTTGAGAAAAAATAATATATATATATACATATATATAATTTTTCCTTCGCTTTGTAATGGCATACAAAATCAGCAAAAACGATTTTTTTTAATATTATTATTATTAGTATTATTAAGATAAAAAAAGGAGAGTTGTATTTAGAAAATTACATTTTCTTTGTTTTGTTTTAATCGTTCTCCATTGCCAACTTCAGACGCGATATATTCAATATATATCCATACCAATGGTAATATTTAATAATATTTAATGAATAATTTACGGGGGAAAAAATAACGAGAAATCATTTATCGGACTTTGTCATATGATAGGCAAACCCAGCGAACTATTGATGGATGTAATCGTTCGTGAATAATGCAAACAATGCCATCAGTCCTAATGGGTCCTGCCACTGTCGACCCGGGCACATCAAAATGACAATAATCCAACATCAGAATGACGAAATGGCCAAAGCAGACAATGAAAAAGAAATGGGATAGCACATGTTTTCATAATGGTATACTCTGAATTGGCGCCATTCGTTGAAGTAGAGCAAAGAGAATTTCGCATTGTACATGTAAAAAGGAGCAATGTAACATCATTGACTTGTTTCTCTCCAGAGACGAACCACCACTGAAACATAGAAAGATTGAGAGAGGGGAGGGGGTCATAAAGTGATGCCTGAAGCTGGTGTTATACCATTTCGTTATCAATAAAGTTATTATCATTTGTTTAAATCAGGCTAGGATGGGTATTGAGACGGCTAAAATGCAGCCAAATATTGTTTTCGATAGATTGTTCTATCGTTACACTGTCCTTTTTCGTATTTATCTCTCCTTCCCTAGAGTCGTACTAAACAATATTCTTTAAAATGCAGCCAAAAAAAGAACATTTTTTCTAAACGTTTCATGTTTGACCATTACTTTACTGAATTGTATACGTTGACAATGACAACGATAATCATCGGGTACATGGTATAAGCTACGACAATAATGATGTGATGTTGATGATGATGATGTTGACGATGATGATGATGGTAATCATAAAATGTTGCTTTTAGAAACATTTTTACTTGTCTGATCTTCAGGTACCACCACCAAAGAAAGCTATGAAGGACGGTGTGTTTCATTGCAAATGCAACGTGTAAATAAAAACTGTTATCATTGAACAACAGTGAACAGCACAATCGATGAAGGTATTTGCATTTTCATGTGAGCTTGGCAAAGGCAGCACCATCAGCAGCACTACTGAGTCATTAACGGTCCAATTATGCTTCATCCATTGTGGTCTGGCATGATCAGGTACAGACCATTGTGAAAGAAAAGCTTTGCTTCATCATCACGATGCCAATTTGTGATGATCACTCAAGAAACGGCAGGCAGGCATTGTCAAGTCGCGCGATCAACCAAACATTTCTCACAAAAAGAACAAGTGACGGAAAATTTTGCTTTTCATGAAATGTTATTTGAAACAGATCTTTAGATCATTGCGATAACTGATCTTTTTATTGCTCTTTACAGCTTTGTTATTTTTCTTTTATTTCTTATCAAATTTGTTGTGATATTGTTGAATTTTTATTACGAGAATATTATTTTTTAATCATTTGATTTTTTTTATTTTAATTATTATTAATATTTATACTGAATTTTTTATTTATTTATTTTAATTTATTTTTGTCTCATTAAAAATTTATTTTTTTTTAGATTATATTTTATAATCTTTCTTTTTTTTAAATTGTATATAATTTTATTAATTATAATTTAATTTAAGAATTATAATTTATTTTTATATTTATTTTAAAAATTATTTTCTAATAATTATTTTCATTGGTTAATTTATTATAATTAGTGATTTCGAATTAATAATCATTTTTCACATTTTTTATTTCAAATTATTTTCTTATTAATGTTACTTTCTTTTTAAATATTATGGATTTAATATATTAATCATTATTTTATTTTAAAAATTGATTTTATTAATTTATTATTACAATTAATGATCTAATTATAATAATGAGCAAATATATTTACATTTTTCATTTTTTTATCTTGTTTTTATATTTTACAGTTTTTTAATGTTATCTATTTAATTTAATTGATTAATTTATTTTTAACAAGTTTATTATTATTTAAAAGAAAACTTCTAGAAATAAGATTGACGAATTATTATTATTATTATTATTATTATTATTATTATTATTATTATTATTATTATTATTATATAAGTCTCAACCGTATAATCCTAGTGAAACAAGTAACAATAGCAGAGTTTAAAATGATAAAGTCTGCCCATGTATTCTGTACACAATAGCGGCCATATTATCAGACCTGGTACAGGAAGGAGTGACATTGAAATAGGAACTCATGAATTGGTTCATTGTTTTTTTTTTCGATTTCTGTTGTAGAGCTGATGATGAAAATGGTTTTTAGAAAACGAGAAAAAAACTTGTTATTTATTGACAGAGATTTTTTACGGAAAGTTTTCAAAACAAAACATGGCATCGGTTGAGTTGATTGGTCTTTGAATCCCAAATGAGCAAGAGAGCAAGAGAGAAAGAAAGAAGGAGAGAAGGAGAGAAAGAGAGAAAGATAGAGAGACCTGTCATGGAAAATTGCCCCACCCCGTTCATATATCAATGGATGAATTCCCAGATTCAATTGAACCAAGGAGACGAAAAGTTGTTTGCAAAACAGGGAACAATATTGAGCAATAAATGTCATAATAAAAGTATACATGGAAAAAAACGATTTTTTGTTCTCGACAAAATTCAATGCAATGCTCAATTGGTTAATGAACATAATTTGCTTAACCCCGGGTTCTGGTCATGTTCCATGGTCAATGTGTTGGTTTAAAGGTTCTCGCAACAATGAGTCGTACAGTCTGGTGTGATACATGAGAAGACACCGTTGTGTAACGCGTTCCGATTTCATTGTTTTACAAACGATGAGAACGCATTTGATAGTTATAGAGAGAACTCGGTGAATAATTAATTAATTATTAAGATTTGACAAAATGAAAAATAATTTTTCACTTACATTCACTTCTCTGGGTAGAAAGGACGTATCGATCTCGTTCTCTGCTTCACTTGTACCACGAAAATTGGACTTTTTATTGCCACTTGGAATGAGTTTTTTCCGTTTGAATAGCCTTGAGCTGCTGGAATTGTGAATGTAGCCCGATCGATTAGTTTCGTTGGGATCTGACGACGAGACACCGTTATAAAGATTCGAGTTTTCGTCGACTGGCAAATTGACGTTAGAATAGGTCGACTGGTAGTCGATGGAATTGGGAGATTTTTGAGATTTGTTTTGTTGAGGAGACACTGATTTTCTTTTCAGATTATTATTGTTATTATTATTATTATTATTATTATTATTATTATTATTTATAGTATTATTGTTAATATTATTATTGTTATTATTATTATTGTTGTTGTTGGTTTTGGAAATCGAATTTTCTTCTCGAGACGGTTGAATGGAAGTAAGCAGGTGGGGGTTGATCACAGTTTTTTCTTGAGTTTTCAAAAAGGCGGAAATAAAGAGTATAAAATACTGTTCGAGCAATTTGTCCAGAGAAACGCAGGTATTTTGAATATTGGCATAGAGATTGTGTAAAGACGCAAAGCTAACTAGAGAACTGGTTGGAGCTGGAAGCTGTTGTGATATCGATGTCAATGCAGTTTTGGTTGACAGCCAAGGAGCCATGACGTTGTTGGGTGATGATGTTAAAATTGCAGCTAAGATTGATTGCAGGTGAACGATTTGCTGTTGATGTTGTTCTTGGTATGTCTGATTGAAATAATCCGATATTTTCTCGTGAGGTCTTAGATTGGCTTGATTGACCAGCTGAGAAAGATCGGTATCTCTGTCACTAACCATATTGAGTATTCGTGATGTTTCCAAGCAACTAATGGGAAACATTTGTGTCTGATCGTTTTGTTGAATGGAAAACTGATTTATTTCATTTTGGATCAATCGAGGCTCACTTTTAACTAAAATAAGGCAGAAATAGTTAAGTTATGACTATGGTTTATTGATAGTTTCATACTCAATCTGTCAGTCACTGAATTATTATGTTTGGATAAAACTAGGTTGTTATTTATCAAGTCATTCGATAAGTCAAGGGCTTCTTCGCTGATAATTGACATATTCAATCTACAATACTATAGGAATTAAATTGATCTTGATAAAGAATATCAAAGAAAGGCAATTAAATTTATTCATACTAACTTACCAACTATTTAGCTTCAAGGACATAATATTAATGTAGTAAAACAATTCTGATTTAACCGTCTATTTTATATCTTATTTGATTTAAATATTTTGATCATTTGAAAGTGATATTTTAATAATTAATGATCTCACAAATGGTTAAATGTTACTTTGTCTTTTATTTTATTTCTTATATTTATCAATAATTGTTTACATTTTTACTGTTATAGTTGACCGTTATTTTATTTTTTCCTCGATTAATAATATTGTCTCTTAATTTTTATAGTGGACTGATATTTTTAATTGTACTTGTATACACTTTCATCAATTGATCAATATTATTTTCATTATCATTTCTCTAGTGTATTGTCGAGAGTTGATCGAAAAACAGGTAAAAAGTGTAGTTGATATACTAGCGGAGCATATACATATTGTGGATACGATTTGGAGAAATATTAATTTTCCTTTAACATGACTAGTTAAAAGCATCTTGTCTTATCTTATCATGCGAACCATAGCACAATTATCTTGACTTAACGTCTTCCACATCTGCCGAATCTAGATTTCGTTAATCTTCTATTGATTTTGAGTACATCCAAACGATGAATGAATATTACCCATTCTTAATAATGACGGAATCAATAAAAATGATAATTTTATTAATAATCATTCATTCAAAACAAATTAGGATACCTTGAAAAAATATGAAAAAAATCTAATGATTGTAATAATATGACGCATACTGTCAGTTATTTTTGCGTTTTTAAGTTTTGAATTATAGGTTCTATATTTAGTTGTCTGACTCCGAGAATGTCAATGTATCAATCACAGTTGATTTTTAGATGAAAATAACAAAGATAGAATTTATTATTTATTTTATAATTTATTTATTTTTATAATTTATAATTTACTTTTGATTATCACATCAACAGAAATTTATTTTTGAAAAAACTGCCTCTTTCGAGGAAAATCAGCATTCGGCACAATCTTCTTCCTTCGTCGTCTTGTGTATTCGTCAGTATAAGAGTTTGGGTATTGGTTACAAGCGGCCTTTTGGCTACAGGGATAACGCAACAGAGCAATATGACCGTTCGTTGCCTGGTTATCTACTGCAACCAGGTTCTTACACTATTTAAGTCGAGTGAAATTACATAGGTAATTAAAAATATCGTACCTTCCAAAGAACAGTAGTATTTATTTCACCGTATTGCATCTGCACAAAGATTTGTTCTTCTGAAATTAAAACTTGATTATTATTTGTTATCGAAATGACAATTATTTTTATTCCTAAGAAGAGTTCAATTTACACTTGTGAGAGTGTAGACACCCGAGAAATAGCAATAAAAGAAAAAAGTAGAAAAAAATAATAAAAGCAGAGACGAAAAATAATATTCACGTTCTACGTAATTAAACTAATTATATCTATGAATATAATAATTCACTTTTTTATTTTTCGTAAACATCTGAGTTCTGATAGGCTTGCTTTTGTTAATTAGTTTTCAAATCACAATTGTTATTTAAGATAAAATAAATTTTGTAAGTTCAAAATTCTCAATTTTGCTCGTATACCATGTTGTCTCTAAGTTCCTGGCCTAGTGAAAAAAGAACAATGAAATCAAACAAAAGCATTTATTTTAAACAAAATAAGACCCTTGTAGATCAATACAATATCAGCCATTTTCAATTTTTTCTATGCCTTTTAAAAAATACGTTAACGGAAATCCTCAAAAATACTGCTCCGTTTCCTGTTTCACTTCCTCATTTGAATTGAATCTCTTATCATAAAGAAATCTTTTGAAATTGGGAAATAAAAAGAAATCACTTGATGCCGAATCAGGAGAATATAGATGTTGAGTTATCAATCCAAAGCCTAATTCATCAAATTTTGCTAGAAAAACAAATGATGTTTGAGAGGGTTTTTTGTCATGATGAAACAAAAAATTTTTATGGTCTATGGTCGAAGAAATACGCTGAATTTCTCTTGAGTTCATCTCTCGAACGGTCTAGCAGCGCTGTATAATAAGATCCTGTGATAGTTTTCTCGTTCTCAAGATAGTCTATAAGTAATATACCCTTGGCATCCAGAAAATCTTAGCCATAATCTTACCAGTCGTTTTTTGTTTCTTCGCACACTTTCTCCAGATGAACTCTACTATTTCGATTGTTGAGTATACCCTGAAGTGTAATAATGAATCCATGTTCCATTACAGATGGCAATCATTGCAAAAGATAGTTTGGATTTTTTTTGAAACAGTGCCAAATTTCTCTCAGAATCATTAACTCGCTGCTTCATTTGGCTAATGAACACGGCACCATTTTCCAATCACTTTATTCATTTGCAATTTTTCATGTATTGTACCTCATCAATCCATCTAATTGTCAGTTTTTGATCTACCATTATCATTTTATGTATGGGTCTGGTATTTTGGTCAGTTTTTCCCTCAATTGGACGAAAACTATGAAATTCATCTTTAGTGCATATGCAACTTCGTTTGATTTCTGAATACCAATTTTTAATAGTAGAATACAATGGTACTGATTGCCATAATGCTTATCCAATATTGCTTTGGTTTCCATAATGTTTTCCCTTATCATAAAATAATGTTTCATTAATATCCTTAATTCGTATTTGTCCATTTTCAAAAATGCAGCTATTAAAAATATTTAAATTGATTTTATAAAACAAAATGATTTACAGAAATCAATAAAATTTTATATTTATTAATTTAGAAGAAAATTCTTTAAAATAATTGTTCTTTTCTGACAGCGTAGTAAACATATCAATTCTTCATACTGTTTTTTCTTGTGTTGACGTCATTATACCGTTATTGAAGTTTTCACAAATGTTATTATATCCATTTCTTCTTCCTTATTCTTTTTCCAAAAACATAATACTTTGCTCCAACTGCCATTCAATAATATACTTTAAATTTTAATGTTTGTTTTTGTCTCTTATTTATAATCATTGTTTCAAAAATGCGATTTAATACTTATTTTATAACTATTATGTATCTCTACAAAACTTATTCAAAAAATTTATGTAAGTTTATTTATCTTTTAAAAAATTATTATTATAAAAATAAATAATCACAAATTACTATTTTAAGACCTCTCACAATAAAATTAAGTCTTGATTTTGCGATGTGAATAAATGATATAGATAATGACTGGTAAATAATAAACAGATAATTATTCCAACGTGAATTTTCCTTTATCAATTATTAATTTGAGATCTCTTTTCTATCCTTTCTTTTTGGCGGGAATCCACTACGGATTCCTATACTTAAATATGACTCTGATGAACCAATTGTAGACCATCGTTATTGCTGTGGAATGTCAATTCCCTTATTTTTTTATCAATGGGAAATATCGACAATAAATTCCCTAATCCTAAATATCAACTCGATCCTTCCTTGTGGACCCGAATCTAATCTTGACAATTCAGCGTCGTAATTTTCAAGATTAGATTCATTTGTTAGAAAAAAAATATTTTCATCTATATTATTTTTAACTAACATTTAAACTAAAATTATTATTTATCGTATTATTATTATTATTATTATTATTATTATTATTATTATTATTATTATTATTATTATTATTATTATTATTA
>JBBMKC010163906.1:0-15501 GCA_037834085.1 Bipalium vagum | reverse complement strand
ATTTTTTGCGTAGAATACCAACTTGTCATGTGGCAGTTTATATCTGTCTCACTGATGTTCTTATTCCTTACAATAAAAGCCTTTGGAACTTCTCCATATTTCTCGTGTGGAACCCCAATTACAGCACAATCAGCAATTCCGTGTAGGTTCAATAAAGTTTCTTCCAATTCAGCTGGTGAAACCTTAAGGAAATCAATTTGCAATTCGGAAATTAAAACTTATTTAATCATAATATATTGGTTATAGTGGTTTTTTATATTATAGATAAGTTCATTTCTTTGCTCAGATTTTCTTTATTATTTCAATTCAATTATCAGGGTCATAAAAAAATGTAAAAAATAAGATCTAAATTTTTAAAATATAAAAAACTATAACAAAGATACATTCATTATACATATTCAACAATGATTTTTATAATATCTTAAGAATTTAGGAAATAGATACAACTAAAGGTTTATCTTAATGAACTAAATTTATGACCTTGATAATTAAATTGAATTAATAAAACAAATCTGGTGAAAGAATTGAACCTATTCATAATAAAAATATTAAAATCGTCCAATTTCTTAAACTATGAAATAATAATTTTATTTAATAAATACTAATGAATGTAATAATTAATAAGTTACAATAGTTAATATAATAATAAGTAATCAATAAAAAATAGTAATAAAAAAATCATCAATGGAAAAAATGTTCGTTTAAAGCTCAAAAATCTCATTTCACTGAATTAGCAAATATATGATAATAGCATTATTTATGAAAGGAAAACGTTTAATAATCTCACTAAAGTATAAAATAGTTTTCAGTAATTGTCAAGAGATTTCACCAAATGTAGTACAACCAAGACAGTATTATCGTTGCTCTCACACTTCTATGTCAAATAACTTTGCCTCAACCGTTAGCGAACATAAAATATTAAAAGCAATGAATGTAATAAAGGAAAAGAAAACAAGGAAAAATATTATAAAATTTACCTGAAATGAATTTACTTTGATTAGGTCTTTTATACGATCGATAATGTAAAAGTAATTATCCGAATCATAATAGCCAATATCACCTACAAAAAATAAAATTTTAATTTATGAAAAGATAACGATATCGTTAACAGCACAAAATATTTTAATATAATTTTTATTTATCTTCAGTTCTGAGTCTATCATCAAATGGATCTATCTTTTGATAACAGTAATCCTGAAATAACCAACTCAAAGATGAAAAGGTGTGTATACAAACTGGTGATTTTGATATTAATTAAATCACACTTGAAGGAAGTTGGAAACCTTAGGAAGCACGATTAACAAAAGATCATAGAAATCGCCGTCATATATTCTATCACAGACTTTAGAGCCTCAGAAAAACTCATTTCTTAACGGTGCAATAATATGTGATGAGATATGAATATTGTATGATAATGTTTTCAATTATTATGAAAATTTGATCAGTTTTCAGGACAAAAAAATTAACTTAAGAGATACCAAACAAATTCTTTTAATATTTTAATTTTTAATATCGCCTCGTTTAAAATAATCAATTCAATCTCTGAATAATTTTTCAACATCAAATTCTAGAATGTTTGCTAATGAATTCTGGGTTAAACTTTGAAATGATACAAGCAGAAGTTAAAAAATCATTTTTGTTTAAAGTGGCAAGCAAAAAAAAATTTTGTCTGCGTCGATGAAATCCGAAAAAAATTCAATAAAAAGATACAATCTGAAACATATTTGTGAGAATTGTGTGTACAATATATTAAGTGTTCACAAACCATAAAATAGTCTAAATATAGTATCCATCAGCTACAATGAAATTTTTAAAAAAATAAACATTATACTATGAAAAATTAAGACACAAAAATGAAACAAGAACTGAACCTGAGGTAAGCCAGTCATCTTCAAACATATTTCTTGTTTCTTCAAATTTTCCAAAATAACCTTTCATTATATTTGGACCTTTAAACAATAATTCACCGGGTTCGTTGACCGACACCTCTCTTCTTGTTACACTATCCACCACCTTTGAAGTCATCAGTTAATCATTTTTTAAACAATCTTCTCTGTTACCTTGCATTTCATATTTGGTATTAAGAGTCCTATTGACCTCTCTTTTCCTAAGGCCTTCTTTGGGATTGGAGTAAGCATTATCGCCGTGGTTGCCTCCGATAGACCATAGACTGTACAACACAACATCAATGATATCATAAAAAAGATGAAACGGATATTGTTCTCATTGATTTTATTTATTTATTTTTACATTAATAAATATTAAATTCATTCATACAATAGACGAGCTTAAAATTATTGAAAGTTAAATAAAAAAACTTGGAAATATATCAAAATCGGAATTGTAAGTCCTGAATTTGTCAATGAAAGTGATTTCAGTTGAAGGTGGTAAAGGTGCTCCACCAAAAATGCACTTTGAGACTGATGAAAAATTGTATTTGAACGCCTCTGGATGGTTGAGTAGAATTAGAACTTGTGGTGGCACTATATTTAGGAGTGTGACCTGTTAAACATCAACAATTAGAAAATATATAAAAGGAAATAAAATAAATATAAATTTGGTTTACTAATGAAAAATGGCATAAATTATGAATAAATTGAATTCTTATTTTCTTTTTAATATTAAATACTGTTAAAAATATAAAAGTCAAGGGAGTTAAAGTGAAAGATAATATATGAACATCAACATAATTAAATTAATCACATTTTATTTTAGACTTTATTATATAAAAACCTCTCTTACGTTTCCTTGAACATTTTTCGATCCAACAACAATTGGTTTTGAGGTTAATATTTAATTTTCTTTTCAAAAATAATTTTAATATTCTTTCTTTCTTATATTTTCTTAAGGTTATCCAAAAAATTGTTTAACATTTTAAAAATTGAAATTTAAATAATCACTTTTATTTCTTCTTTTTATTTTCTAATGAAAATATTTATCACATATTTCATAATAAAATTTTTATTTTATCAGTCATTATTTAGGGTTTAGAAGTTTATTACATCAAAATTTGTTTATTGAAATCGAATGATTTATTAATTAAAATTTTAAAATTACCAGTGTTGAAGATAATTTCATCAGTACATATAAGATCATATTTTAACGATTATTTTAATAATAATTTAATGAAAATCATATTGTCTTCTACAGTAAAAATAAAAAGTTTGTTATCATTTACATTTAGGGAGTAAAATGTTGTTTTACACTAATTTATAAGTTAAGACGTTAATCAAAAAGTATATATTATTAATAAAATTTATAATTATCATAACTACCCCTTTGAGCAAGACTATGGCCATTTCTTCAGCCATTGAATTCATAGCTTTTAACTATCGCTATAACAGCATATATTTCTAGGAAAAGTCGTTAGTAACTAGTCAAACGAAAAAATCCTTCTTGCCTAACACCACTAATGGAGATTTCCATGCAGTTTTACACTTAGCTAGGAATCCTGCTAATAATAGCTGTGAAAATTTAATCAATTTTTGATTCCAGATACATCCATTGTCTTGTGGGTTTTTGAGCAACAGTTTTGAGCCTGTTACTATTTTATCATTGTGAACTAACCTTGTTTAACCTTTGTTGATACCATAAATATTTTCCCATATCGATGCAACATGTTACGCAATAGCATACTATTGCTATTTTTGTTCTCTTGTTATTATTTAACTGCTTTGTTACATCAGTAGCTTCAATGTTACGAACATCACATAATTTGATTCCAAAAATTTTCATGATATCTACCTCTCCAATAAAATCAAGTTTTAATCTTCTAACAATTATTTCAGCTTTCTTTATCTTAGCTTTTCTCTACTTGTGGAAAACACTCCACTTAATATGATATCACTCATTGATAATTCTGGACTTCCAATTTTGTTCCCGTATTCTTCACTCAGTATAGGTACAAACACCCCAGAATGCCATAAAATTTAAAATTTCACATCCTCAATCACAACTAAAATCCATTGTCTTCCATATGTTGTCTGAAACATCTCAGCATATTGTATACTTCGATTTGTTGGTAAATTTAGTGAATCAATTTCTCTAACAAAAGCAATGGGAGCCATTTTGTTTTTCAACACTTAATTAGATAGAAGATGAGTCATCGTGAATAAGGTCCTCCTATTCTTCATCTATGCACATCACTGATCTCCGAAATTGTTTGAGTATTGATTCTAAGATTGAACACGAGCAAGAAAATGACTTTTTTTCCACAAATGAAACAATTATTCTTTAATATGCAATGTAGTCTCAGGTGACTGTCATATTCACAACAGAAACATGTATCTAAGCTGTTCATCTTTTGGTGCTGGAAATCCTTTGAAATTGTGTTTCATTGAATAAATTGGCATTTCTTTTTCACCTTGGGAAATTTTTCGAGTTTCAAAATCTTCTCGTCTGTTAAGCCGTCACTCTCTTCCCGGTGGTGCGCCGCACGCAGTTCCATCACATTTAGAGAGCTTCAATTTGTCTTTGAGTGACTATTCTCAATGACTCATCCATACATCGAAATATTGATTTTTTTGCCGATGATATAATCCTCTAGAGATATCTTCTAGACTATATTTGTGTAACTTTTTCTTAGTACGGTATTTACTGGTGGTTCCTTCAGTATCTCTTTCAGCCTCATTCTTTCATACAATTTAGCCAAATTTCTAATATCCTTTACTGAACTACTGGGTCTAGTTATTAGGGTGTCTCTAAATCCTGTATTTTTAGCTCGTTTTGTTAGAAAATCTTTCACTAAATCTTCTCTAGTCATCCCGGAATCTGGAACTCGGATTTCGATTTGTCAATTCCACAAGTAGATCGGCAAAAATATTTTTACTCTAAATGTAACAGTGAACCATCCTCTTTAGTTCTGGTCTCTTATTTACAATTTCACCACAAAATTGCTGCTTCTTCCTACAATAAATGGTCAAAAAACTAGTGAGACAACTCATTTATATTAAACCAATCATTTATATATTTTATCCACTACTCAGCTTCAGTCGTGCTTCTTCCATTGTACTTCCAAATATGGAAATTTAAAAGTTCTGGAGCCTTCTTTGGTAAAGCTTCCAAAATAACTTTCTTCTGTTGTCTTGTAATAACACTCACATTTCCGGTGTGGTCGCCAGTAAAATCTTGTTTAAATTCTATGTATAAAACAACGTGGTAAATAAAAAAAGTATATTATTAAAAAAATTACAATTATCATAACCAGGATGAATATTTATCCCTGATTAAAGCCATTAAAATTAAAATATTTTATAAAATGAATATATTTTAATAATTTTATGTTTTAAAGTGTTATTAAAATTTTGTTTTCAAAGATAATTTCCATGAACACGTACTTACATGTGCTTCAAAAACAAAGGCCACTCTCCTTAAAGAAACAAATGGTCACCCTATCAATTTTGCAAGAATTATGAAAAACTCGAAGATATTTGATCATGATAAGATTTTAATTATTATTTTTGGCTATGGTATAGTATCTCCCCATTTCTTATTGGTTATTTCTTATCAATAAAAATGAAGATTTAAAATCAATAATAAAATTAGTGTTATTGATTTTAATTCTTATTTTCTGAAATTATATTTAGAATTATTTTTTTAATTAGGGTTGTGGCTAAAAATTCGGGAAAACATTGTTAGAAGATGGTTAGAGCGAACAAATTCTTTAAAATATTATTAAAATTAGGGTTAAGGTTTGAATTATGGTTAAGAATCTTTAAATTTCATTTAAAAAGTATATATTTTTTAAGAATATTATTTTATTAGGTAACTATGGTTACCGTGTCAAATTTGACTTCTTTTATTTTTAATTGTTAAGAACCTTTTATATATTGACTTAATTCGAAAAAAATTTTCAGTTTCGAAATAAGTATTTTATTTTCTTTCAAATATATATTGATATTTAAATTATCCAACGAGTGATATACTATAATTTTAATAATTTTGAATAAATGAAATATCTTACCTTATACTTTTCAATAAGAGAAAAAAATTTTATCGACTCAAACTTTGGTTGGAATACCAATGTAGATCCAGAGTACATTGCCAAAGATAACGTCACATTTATTCCCATACTATGACACAAAGGTAGCGACATTAACATGACGTTATGAACAGTTTGTATTGCGTGACTAAAACAACATTTTTTATGTCAAAACATGAGCTCCATTACTTTATTTGATAAAAACCGGAAACAATATTGGAGTGGGTGAGCATAACTCCTTTAGGTGATCCTGTCGTTCCGCTTGAATATATCATTAATGCCACTTGGTTGTCTACATCCAATTTCAAGTGGCCTATGGGATTCATATTTCCAGAATCATTCATCAGATCATCAACCGATTTAAAGCCTCTTTTTCGATTTCCAATCAGATATATATCCTGTACACGAATTTAACAAAATAATTCGACTACCAGAGACACAGAGGATGTATAAATTTTTGTTAAAGGAAAGTTTATCAAAAGCGGTCTCCCTTCGTTTGAGATTAATAGAATTATTTATTAAACAATTTTTTCTAAATGTTTTTGGAACTATTTTAATACAAGGATTATCTGCTTTCGGTTTTGGATTATAATTTTTATTTCTTTTCAAATAACTTTATTAGTTGCAATAAATGTATTTATTTCAGAAACTGTCAGTTATTTTTACTTCTACAAAGAAAACCACCTTGTCAATCGATTCAAGTAATCCAGAACTGTTGAGTGACTAACATGGAATTGTTTTACCTTCTGTCAACTTGATAAGATAGGATTTAAAATAATCAACACATTTATCATTGTTTACTGAAATATGGGGCGCGACCATTTTTATTACCAAAGAATTCATCTCAATCTCTAAAGCATTGAAATAATTAACGTATGGCACTCTTATGCACTGTTTCCTGTCCGAATACATCATCGATAATTCCGCTAGCCTCTACCGTCCCATAAGTATTTTTTATTTCAATATAAATCTTCTTTTGTATATTTTATCCATAATTGAATATTTCACTAAAACGTAACGTTTAAAGAAATGTTATACTTTTATTGATATATATTTAATTATTGATATAATATTAATTACCATATTTTTGTTTCATTTTATATTTATTTATAAATTTATTTATATAAATTTATTTGAATTTAAATTGTTTAGTTATGTTGGGTTTTCATCATAAAATAATTTTTTGGGAATTTTAGAATTTTAATAAAATTTTTAAAATTTTAAGTACGATTTTGAGAATATTTCAAGAGTATTTCCCAGATGAGGATCAGTCCTAAATAGTATATAAGCAAAAAGATTCCAGTATATTTTCACCCCTCAGAGAACTTACGACAACGAAGCTACGAGAAGATAATTAACGACAAAAGGACCTACGAGAAAATAATCGACGACAAAAGGAGCTACGAGAAAATAATCGACGACAACGAAGCTACGAAAGAGGAATCTACAACAAAGCAGAATAGTATATTGATCCACGAGGTAAAGAATAAATATACAAATGTCTGGACTATGTTTAAACTTCTCCATCTGAGGGTTATCGGTGAGCAACTGTTAGGGCTCAGACGATAGATCGAAAGTTATAACGACAGTTAAACTGTAATATTTTTCCTTTTTGTTTTATCTTATTATTTTATTCTAAGTAAATATTGATTAATGAGTAATCTTTTGTTTTAATCAAATTTTGAAATTTTGTTTTAATTAACATTTGATTATTACTGATTAAATAGTATTTGATTAAACGATATATAATTCATTCTGACTATATTTGACCATTATTGTATTTGATTAAGCATTACATTTAATTCATTCTTTGTAATTATTGTTGTGTTGTGTTTTGACCAGATAGTGTAAGGGTTGTGTAACATTTCAGACTTTAATTGTGATCCCAGACTCTTGCTTATCTTTTGTATTTCCGTGTATTTTTTTTGTGTTTGTGTGGTATAAATACAAGTGTTTCTTTACTGATTGTTTTTATTTGCACCACCTAAGATTTGGAGTCAGGTCTAAATTTGATACCCTAAATATTGAACAAATTTCTTACACAGCTCTCATACGTCATTATCTAAAAGAAAATATTGCTAAAAATTACGTATTAAAAACCTTGACATAAATTAAATCAATTAATAATTCATATTTAAATTTTTTTAGTTTAAAAGTAATGTATTTAAACAATTTGTCATTCTTTATTGGCCACCCGCTATTTCATTTGAATTGAATTACCAATGTTTAAGTAAGCTATTGGAACTAACGGGATTTCACTAAAATTTCCAAAGAGTACCAATCCATAACAGGAAACATTATAAGATGCATATAATGACATTATATTTGATAAAAGTAATAATATGTAACAAATTCCGACGAAGGAAAACTTAAAGATCACATAAAATTATTATTATTTTTCGATTCTCTACAATCAGTATATGCAGAAACGATACATTTAGCAATTTCATTGTCTAAATTTGATTCCGAAAAATATTTTATTTCATCACTTTTTGACATATCCAAATTCAAAGACAGATTCTGCAAAGACTGGCTGTTACATTTGGCTGGAAACAGTCCTGTTCTCCTTAGTTGGCTTTTGCCGACTTTTTGACCTCGTATTCTCTGGCAAACATTCAAGTAACAGGAGATATTTGCTGTCAGATTGTCCGTGCCATCAACAGATATTGACTGACTGTTCAAACCTGTTTTATTTGATCTGTAATGATTGAGCAAATTCTCTGAAGGTCTTTTACATAGGGAAAAGTTTTTCCTCTTGGTATCTGGTTTTGCACTCTCGATTGCCGTCCTCAGATTGTCCAAGGAATTGGTATTGCTCATTTCATCCCCTTGATTTCTGAGATGGTATGGCTGGTCCCGTTTAGCCGACTCCAACCGATCATTGATTATCAATTTATTTTTCTGCTTTTTGATCAGAAAAATAACCAGGCTGGGATTGAAACAGATTTCAATCATACTGTAAAGAGAATAATAAAGAAACGTGAGAGCCACACAAATCCCTTTATAAACTGAATTCCAGTCGGAATCGTTGTGGTAAAAGACATTTTGCACCGTAAAAATCAACATGGGAGTGTGGGTTAAAATAAATAAAATATTTTCTCGAAATATAAAGTTTTTCGTGAACGTGTGACTACTGATATGGAGCTTGTGGGTTGCGGGTTTCGTGGCCAGTGTCTGGTTCCTTTTACACAATTCATCAAACGATTCGCCATTCAAACATTCCATGGGTAAAATAATTAACAAAACAAGGATGGTAGGGAAAATGTATATTAAGATCAAATCAAAGCTCTCCATCCGGCTGGAGTAAGATTCGCAAACTTCCACGGAATTGAAAACAATTCTTATTCTGGCAGAAACCAAAGTCTTGAAGGCAAAAACAGCAAGAACTGTGTTGATCATAAACCACTCTAACCAAATGGTGAAGATTGAGATTTTTACCTGTCTCAAAAGCAAATAGTAGATAAAACCGATGGACAGATGGTGATAAATCGAAAAGTAGTTGAAAAATTTCAACAGAAATTGAAACGTCTGACATAGGAAATCTGATTTGGATTGAAAATCAAAACTTAATGTTTGAATGATAAACAGATTCCCCAAGTTGAAGATTAGTATAAATAGAATTCCCAATAAAGAGCTGTAGAAACTGATATACAGTTCCGGTTCCACGTTGACAACATTTTCCAACAGAGACTTAACCATCAGCAATACTGTAAATGTTCCCATGAGTATGAGAAGGAATAAGAACCACGATGGGATTTGATGGATAATTGAGATCGATCTCGTAACGTCGTAGGTCATTAATAATAGATTATGTGGAAAAATTATAAAAATTATTAATATAAGAAAACAATTATAAATCAATAATTGGTAAATATTTTCAATTGATTTTTTATTAATATAATATTGGTGTTCATCTTGTTTTGTATTTCAGACATCCCAGACTTGACATGAAAAAGGCAACCACACATTAAATATTTATCAATTCATTTCTTTTATTTAGTAAGGGATGCTTTCCTAGAATATTTTCTCTGTTTGTTATTGTTGAATTTTTTCCTCGTTCTAACTTTACTCAAAGACTTTCATTCTTCATTTTGTTACTTATTTCCCTAAACAAAAGGAATTATCTTCTTTGAAAATAATTTTCAACCAAAATTTTTTCTTCCGCAAAATTCTGATTCTTCAAAGAAAAACAAATAATCTTCTTTGAACAACTAATAATTATTATTAGTCTCGATCTTTTTTGGGGGACAACTTTCTGGTTATAGTTGTAGAGATTGGTCTAGGACCACCAATCTCTACTTTTAGAAGGCTATTGCCGTTATCAACTTTTATTGCTTTAAATATTTTGACGGCGAAATAAAATTAAGATTAAATTTTCATACTAAGAGCCTTAGACGTCCGACTACTAGATCAAATGATTTTTTTCATAATGATTTGGGTAAATTTAAGTGTGACTAATTTGAAAACCCACAATGTGGAAACGCAAAGTTAAGGTTGGTATAACTTATAACATAACAAGGATTCTTCTCAGACCACTATCGAGCATAGGAGTTATGGATGCTTTAAAAGACCGAGTAGTATATTGTGGAGTCTAAGGTCAAGGCACCAGGTATATTTGTTATGGATTGATAAAAATAATTTTTGTTTTGATAATAGTTTTCATTTTTCTTATTTCATTTCATTTGAATTTCAAAGTAAGAGAAGCTCTGATTTTGAGACATTTTGGTATTTCGTGGAGTGACCTAGACATTATTTAGAACATTAAAATTGTCGTGCGCGTTATTCAAATAACAATTTTGGATCTATGTGTTACTTATTAAATATTTACGAAATTTGGAGAACATTTTGCAATCAGGTTTTTATTAAAATTTGATTTAACAATTTCGACATTTTCTTATGAAAATGTACCACTCCACTCGACTCTCCATCTAAACCTTTAGCATTAATATCATAAAACCCATACTACTTTCATCAGAAATCTTCTGATACCCTTTTAATATAAAATTGAAAAGTAACAAGACAATTTTATCAAACTATATTTCTAATGTCAATTGAAAAAAGATCGATTTTTCTCTAAAAGACAGAAATTTTTGATCTCTCCCTATTTTTCAAGCAATCATCGACATTCTGAAGACACTTAAATCAAAAGAAATTAAGGATAAATAATAAAATCTCAAAAATAACCATGAAAGAAAAAAACATTGCTAATGACGATAGGAAGTGCCAAACGTCGTGATAATCATAGAAATCAAGGATATAACATTCTATGTTTCTCCGTCGAGAAACGGCAGGTGTTTCCTAAAAAATTGGTTTTTCATATATAAAATTACAGATAATATTAGAATATCATTACCATCCAATTCGTAGGGGCATTGTAAAAGAAAAATATAGCAAAGGCCCAAAGTAGAATTGCAATAACAATAAAAAATATTGATAATACATCGAAATGTTCTCTGTAGATTAACTGAACAGAACCATTTTTAATGAATTCATAAATCGAAAAATACTCTTTAAATAATTAAAATGTTTAAATTACTTTTAAAAAATTTTATCAAAAGTTAACCAATGAAAAAATGTGTGAAAAAAACATTTTCAGCCAAGTTTCAAAAACTAAGTAAAAATCGAAATATTTCACATTTCTGGAAGTTCCTTGTCCGTTAAACTAATATCGTTCTTTCTGAACACCTATACCAACGATTGTATATATCCGAAGATACGACATCACAAAGTGCCCAATAGCTTACAACAGCACTTTTATTCATCATGAAATAATGAAAAAGAACCTTCTGTAAATGATCTTTATCTTTGAAAAATGTTGACATGTTTAGGTACAAAAATTTTGAAAATATATTGACATATGAAAATTCGAAAAATTACTCTAGTAAATATCGATTATTAAAACAAAACGAGAGACATTTACGTGGCAAATATTTTGCAAATGCTGAAGATCAGAGAAAAGAGATTTCATCCTGAGATTTCATAGAAAGTGCATTCTCTGAACTGATCCAGCGCTGGCAAAAGGGGATGGATTTAAATGGCTCTTATGTTGAAAAATTTCCATACATGTTATATGTTACTGTGTAAAATTTAAGTGTTTCCATTAAATTTGTTTTCTAGTTATTGCACGAACTTATTGGGCGAACCACGTTTGTAAATAAATAAAATAAAAAATTAAATTTAAAGACTTTTACAAACAAAATGTAGGTAATTTCAGCCATACTTACAGTGTAGAACAGTGAATTTTCTGCTGATTGGTGCAAAAAGTATATTTTCTATGCTCAATAGGCTAAGAGAAATTAAAGTAAAAAATTGCAGACAGACCAAATATTAAATACGTGCTTAAGGCTAAAAAGAAAGAATGAAGATAACTGAACAAAAATTTTATTAACAATACTATATAGGCACGTATAGGTCCAATTTCTCGTTTACATCCACGTACTTATTCTACTGGTCGACCATTCCATTAAAGCAAATTTCATAGATATTTTGATCCTTCTCTATGATGAATTTCATATTATTCTTTGAAACAAATTTTTGTCCTCGCATGTTTCTTCAGATGGTTGAGCAACCAGAAATCACTTGGTGCCAGATCTGGGTTGTAAAACGGGGAAATGGTCCAGTTGCAGAAATTCAACTTTTGCTAATGTTTCTTTGGATTTCTTTGGTGTGTGAATAAGAGTCTTATCATTGATCAAAAAAGATCCTGGTTCCGAGGCAGGCGTCTGATAGAGTTCGGGTTTCAATTATGAGAATTTATGATTTCTTCAGTAAAACCTAGCTTCAAAATGCCTATTCCATCCCAAAACGGTCAAATATGCGAAATTCCCAAGTGGAATGGGAATTGGCGTCTCATCTGTAGTTATGATATTACAGCAACATCCAGAAGATACAAATTCCTTTCACATGCCAATTTTCGTCTAGCCATCATCTCGGCTGTTAGAAATCTTAGCACGAATCTGCTACATAGCTGTCGGATTTCAAATTGGTCTTTAAGCAACTGGGTAGTTCTTTTTGTATACATTTAGCTTCTCAGACAGCTGAGCTTGAGGAAGTATTCTTTTTTTTTACAATTGCTTTCTATTTTGTAATAGTTTCTTCATTAATTTAGGCAGGTCTTCCACTTTTGAATGCGTCATAAACACTTCTACGGCAAGATGATAAATCGTGAATCCAGTTATACATAGTCGCCATAAATAGAGCATCTTCACCGTGTTCCTTTTTCAGATCATTAATAAATTCCTGCTTTGTAGATTCCTTCAGTAGTAAAAACAGGATTACACTTCGGATTTCTACATTTTCAAACAATTTTTTAAATGTATCATATCTAAGGAAAACAAAAATTAGAACATTTAAACAAATCAAATATTTCATGCCTATATATGATTATTATTTTATGTGAAAAAATTTATTGAAATATATTCATTGTTTCTGGTCTACGTACTTTTTATCCTTACCACGTATTTGTTCCAGTTTGTGCATTTTTTGAGTTTGTATCATAATGCATAAAGATTAAAAATCTGAAATAATGCTGATAAGTGCTAATTTTACCGGACGAACAGTACATAAATAAATACACAGGTACATGTAAAATTATTTACAACAGTCATGTTTGAACTTTAATTTATTACATTTCGAAAATAAGGATATAAATAAAATTAAATGATACAAATATAAACAATAAATAAGACTTCATGGAACAGCGACAACCAATGAGAACTGAATATTTTAAGGTTTAAAATTTTATTATAAATTATAATTTATAAAAACACATATATTTAATACTTTTTAGCAAAACGAAATTACCTTCATGAAGATATAAAAGCAAAAGTAAATCAGCAGATTTGTCATGAAAATTGCTAAAAAGAATGAAGGAAAATCATGTGGCTTCTTAATTGCACCATATAGAGCCCTGTGTACGAAAATAAAACTTTAATTGTTTTCTTACAATAAAAACTTTTTGTCAAAATTCATATTATAATATTTTTGAGAATTTACATAAGCATATTTTTAGAATTGTTCTAAATGTTCGATGAGTCTTTTGTTTAATATGAAAGTGTATTCAGTTTTAGTAAAGAAGAGAGGATATTGAACCCATTTTAAGGGTCATCACTGATAATTACTAAAATTTTAATTAATAAGGTAATTACTAATTAATGTTTGGTCAAATGAGATGATATTCATGGCAATAATTGCCAGAGGTACTTATTGATTGCCCAAAATATTGAATTGATTTATTTCCATTTAATTTATTAGTAAGCAAACAAAATATCGATAAAATATAGTTAATTAACGGAACTGGAAGGGTATTGAAATTAGTCTGAGTAAAAATTATTTATGCCCTTTTTAGGACCAATTAGTCGAATTAAAAGAAAACCGGGTATAAAACAAACTCAAAATCACCAGGATTATTTATCTTATGAATCGGATAAGTAACGAAAATTGTATATTGATTTTACCATAACGCAGTTAGGTGATCTTGTTTCTAAGGGCATGTTTTCTGATTTTTAAATACTCTTTGGTTACAACAAAGATTTCTCTCGGATTCCGAATAAATTTTATTTCTAAAAAGCGATTTTTAACAATTTTTGTGAGATCATTATTGTGCAAATAGAAAAAAGTTTTAGACTTGTGTTATTTGATTTATAAGGCCTGTTTCTTTGTAAATTTTGATTTTAATTCCTGAAAGCTGTATCAAAATTATTCTTAGACATAATGAAATTGGACATTTATATTTTCCTAAAATATTTTAAAATAATAATTTTCCTATTATTATATTTATAATATGTCAAATCAAAAGCTTTCAAAAATTAAACTTCGATCCCTTTTCGTAATTGTAATTCTTGTTAGAATTTTGAGTAACTTTAAAATGTAGAATATTAAAAAAAACAAATCTATAAAAAAATTATAATAATAATAATAAAATTAAATCAATATAAAAATAATAAAATGTAATAATATAATAATATATAATAATAAAATCAATGTAATAATATAATATAATATTATAATTATTATTATTATAATACTTACAATCCAATATTAACATTATTGAGAATAGCAAGAACGATCATTCGATTTTTGTGGATGGGTATAAATGTTCTCCACTTGTCAATCTGTATTATGCGATAAATACGCATTGGTAATGAAAAATCTTAAAAATAATTCTAATATTGAAAAAATTGGAAAATGAAAAAAGTTTTAAAACAAAAAGTTGTTAAAAGTTAAAATAATCATCCAAGATCAGTTGAATAAAAATGTATACACAATAAATTGTTTTATTCAAGCAAATGGAAATACGGCAATGTTTCCAAATTCCCGATAGATATGGATTTCTAAGACAATGTGTTCATATTGAAATATCAAGTTCGGAAATAAATAAGTTAGGGAAAACGTCTCCTACAGGGTGCGCCAAAAGTTACTTCCTACCTAAAAATGATCATAACTTTTTTTAATTTAAATAATTTTCAAATTTTATTTTTTAGATAAATTATATGAACAATGCAAAAATATATATTGGAAGA
>JBBMKC010163797.1:0-15503 GCA_037834085.1 Bipalium vagum | reverse complement strand
AATAATAATAATAATAATAATAATAATAATAATAATAATAATAATAATAATAATAATAATAATAATAATATAGTTAAAATATTATTTGTTAATTTTTTTACTTTGTCATTTTTTAGATATTAAGAAATTAAGATATGTAATTTTATGTAAGATATTTGATTATCTTATTTGTTCAATTTTAATTGATTTTTAGTGGTGCGCTTTTAATGAAAGTGAGTACATTTTTGAAAATAACATTTCAAATCTATTTTTGAATAAAATTTCATGACATTAACCAAAACCAAAAAAAGTGAAAATATTTTAATGACAGTTACCTTATCAGCAGACGGTTCAACCTATTGATTTTTTTTATGTTTGATTCACTGTTACAATTTCAAAGTGTGAATATAAAATAAATTATAAATCATGTGTAACTTTGACTATAATTAAAATAGTGAAGACTGTAATAAAAAATTGATTAAATTAAAATATTACTATCTATTTATTATTTATCATTAATTTATAATAATTCTATTGTTACACAGCTGCTACAAATGATCAATGTTTACTTTTAAGAGTAAAAAGTGCTTTTTGATTAGTAACTGTTAAATTACCTGGCCATCTTTTTCTATAATATCGGTTATCTCTTGAAATTTTTGTCTGATCATAATTTCTCCAATAATATTTTCTGCACTATCTTGGAAAATTGCTGTTAAATCTTCAATGTCTTCTTTGTGTATCAGCTGTAAAATAATAGGACATCTGGTTGCTACATGAGAACCTTTCGGTAATATGTCAAAACCAATTATTCTTTCCAAAATTGAGCTTTTCCCTGAACTCTAAAGCAGATTTAAATAATTTAAATATAATACTCGTGATTATTTATATTTCTTATATTTGGAACTTTAAAAATATAAGCAATGTGTTGCGTTGACCAAAGGCACGTTCCTGCGAATTGTAAGGCTGCCAAAAGGTCTGATTGTTAATAATTAAAAAATCCGATAATAATAATTATTATTATTATTATTATTATTATTATTATTATTATTATTATTATTATTATCCTTATAATAATATGATTATAAATAGTAATTAATATAAAATACGTAAGGGTAATAATAAAATAATAATATTTTAGGTTGGAACCAAGTTGATAATGAAATAAAAGTCAACGATAGGTCCACCACCCAACTAAACATTTTATATGAAACCACCTGTTTCATAAAAAATTATGACTGAGTGTGATCTTCACCTTTCATTCTTACTTTATTCAGGTAAGATCAGGTATATCCATTAATTAAAAAAATGGATGAAAATTGGTATATTGAATTTTTTAAAAAATTTATCTCTAAAAAAAATAAAAATTATCATGAAGATACAATAAACCAAGATAAAAGTGAACAACGACAAAAATAAATGAAAAAACCAAAACGAAAAAATTATGAAAAACAACGATTAAAAAAGTACAAGAGTAATAAAAAAGTTTTAAATATTCAGGAAATCCAAAAAAATGAAATATTTGGAGAGTATCAAAGAAAATAGTTTGCTTAATCAAGACAAAATAACAGTTAAAGATTTCAAGTTAATAATTCATATTATCCCCTAAATCCTATACAATTTGCAAAAGGTTAAAATAATAGAACTTATTCAAATTACATAAAACCATGTAAATATTTAGTAATGATTTTCAATTAAGTTTATTAAAATTTCAAATAGTATATTTAATATTTGTTTATATTCAAAATTTGTTTAAATGGCAGTATAGTAACTTTACATATTTTAGAAGATTTCGATTTTAAAGGAATAATGAATGTTGTTTTCTTACAAGAATTAAGAGAAATACGAATAAGTGGTAGAATGTTTAATATTCAAACAAGGAAAAGAGATTGAAAAACAGTAAAGAAAATGAAAATGAATTTATTATTTTAAAAAATTATTAAAGATTATCATTTGTTTTTTATATTCCTTACTATTAAGTAAAGTGAAAGGGTCGCTAAAATCCAAAGATAGGTGTTGCACAGTTTTCGTAATAGTAAAAATATAACAAGTTTACTATCTGAATAATAATAAAATAAAAATTTCAAATTTATTTTTCATTTGAATGCTTTATTTTATTTTCTAGATTTCAAATAATATTGTTTATATGAAAAATTTGTTCCAAAATATTTTATAAGTTTTACTAAAATCAGGATTATAGGTGTAATTTTATACAAATAATATACTGGACCTGATTCAAGATTATGAAGTAGAAAACTACTACCTGATTTACACGTTATTGTGTTAAGTATAAAATCATAAGACTGTCGAGAATGTTAAGAATGAAATATTTCTAATTGTCAAATCACGATTTTCCCTCGAATAATTTCGGTTGTGCTTATATTAATATTTAAGTACAATAAATCAATTTTTTTCTAAGAATGTTCTTCGGGATATAAGAATAGTTTAATCATAAACCTTTAATTTTACTGCAATTTTTAAAATATTGAAACTACTTTTTCACTCTGTATCAATCTTGACAGTAATACTTTGAATTAAAAATTAATAAAATATAAATTTACGAAGGACAATTATTAATTTTAATTCATAAATGGGATGTAAAAAAATATAAAAAAATTATTCAGAGAAAATCGATAAAATAAAATTCAGTGTATTAATGTACGTTTTTTGTCTGAACATATTTTCTTCGAAAAGTTTAAAAATGAAAATTAAATATTATGAAATTTTTAATAGAAATCGATGTGCCCTTAATTAAATTAATTAATTAATACATCACGCTTATCCACTACTTCTTCAAAAACTGATATATGCTGAAGCACGATATAAAATATTTAAGAGATTGTTATATATGTTCTTTATTTGATAAAAGATACAGTCCCGAAAAGAAATGTTTCAGATTTATTTATTTATTTATTGATTTATTTATTCATTTATTCATTTATTTATTTGTTTGTTTATATTTATGTAGGGAGAGAGAGTGAGATTTATAAAAATTATTATTATTAACATTAATAACTAAATTAAATTTTCTCATTTAGAAATTAGGTTAACTCTTGAAATACTCCCATAATTCTGTATAATTAAAAAAATAAGGCAAATTAAGAAATCTTAAACAAAAATAATATAAAATTAATATTTTTCTAAATTATATTACGAGTGTTTTCCGTTCCATAATCGTTAGATTTGTCATAAAAATGAACATAGAATTTTAAACTTAATCTCATCAAAAATTAATTTGGAAAAAAATAAAATTAATTAATTAATTACAAAAATTAGACTAATTAAAATTACCTGAGATCCCACAACGACAATTTCTGGTAAATCAATCTTAAAAATGTCAAATTTCTGATTGTAGCTCTGTATCTTATTAATTGATTTTATTAATTTGTCCATTTTCTAAAGATTTGAAATCACAATTGATTACTTTGTCAAATTATCTAAAAAAATATTTAGATCCCGGTTTGAATATTTATTAGATCAAACTAACTGGTAAATATATTGATTAACTTGTCCAATGACGAATACTGAATTTAGATCCTTGTTTTGAATAATTTTTAGATCAAATCTACATAAAACTCATGTTTTATCATTTATAAAGATTTTCGAAATTATGTACTTCGATATTCTACTGAACTTTGTCATTCAGCTATGTTAATATTTTAGAATAAATTAATATTGAAATAATTAAGAACTTTCATGAAATGTCTTTGATATTCTACTCAATTTAACTTAATAAAAACTTTGTATGCTATTATTTTTATACTCTTCCAAATGGCAATAGAAACATAAATTCGAACAAGAAAAATATACGAAATTACTTTAATACCATTAAAGTTCTTAGCGGTATAAATCATCTTCAAAAACTTAGTTTTGTGTTGTAAAAAATTATTTATAAAATAGGGAGGCAAATATAACGCCCAAAATTTGAACTCGTTAACGTTAAAAAAAACTTCAATTTTTAAATTTTGCTAACCTAGAAATCTTGTATAGACATTTTAACATTACTTACATATTTAATCAATATAATAAAAATTATTAAAATTTTTAATCAATAAAAAATAATTCATCATTTCAGTTAACATCAATTTTTAACTTAATAAATTTTTCAATCACTAAAATTGACAAAGTAAATAAATAATGATTTCTATTGTGAGGTTTTTAATAAATAATTCCAAAAAAACTAACTTTAATAAATCATTTAAAATCAAAAAATCATTTTAGAGTAATAAATAATCAGAATATATTACTAGAAATAGTTTAATGAAAAATCTGTAATGTAGAAATTAAAATTGGAACTACTTTATTATCTTACTGGAATCTAAAACACAATGAAAAAGATATTTTGCACTCCATTTAATAAATTATCCAATATTTAGCAATATATTTTACGGAAATGGAAATTGAAATCTAACACAATGAAAAAGATATTGTAACTCACTTTAATAAATTACTCAATATTTAGCAATATATTTTAATGAAAACGAAAGTAATAAAGGAAAAAGTACAATAATAAAGGATTTTAGTACAAGAAATGGTTTGCTTGTGAAATTTATTAGTGAGATTTGTAAGAATCGGGAAAGACGGTAAATTCTGAGATATGCTGCAGATAATTATACCGCCTAGGTCATCGCTTTAGATACCATCGTAGAAGTTAAGTTATCCGATCATCAGTTTTTATCGTATTATTCATTTTTCATATTATTTCTGAAAGTAAATCAATGACATTTTTATTTTATTATAATAATCAGAATACAATTTTCTATCTCATTGCACAAAAAATTTACTATTCACAATCGCAGTTTCGATAAAATATTATTTTCACATGTATTTTATAACAATTTTAACCATTAATAACTTTTTTCCTATAAAAGATAGAGTTTGAATTTTATGAGCCTATAGATTTCAATATGCTCCACCTGATAGAATCAAAATAAATTTCATAAATACTTTGGTTTCCAATACATGAAGAATATTCGAATTTTACATATAGGTTATAAAAAAATTACAAACTAAAATACTTATTTAAAAAAATAAAATACTTATTAATTGGATAACTATTTTTTAACTAATTAAAGCAGTACAGTTCAAGATAAAATATTTTATTTATTATTAATTTAATTATTCTTATATAATTATTTTACAAAATTATTTTTATATAAAATGGCTGAAATAACTGCAGAAAATTTTTTAAATATTATTAATATACGTAAATCAAAATATATAAGTTTTAATTGTAAACAAAATTATTTAAGTAAAAGAATAATTAATGAAATTAAAGTAGAATCTCTCATGAAACAAAGCCAAATTCGCAAATTTCATAACACCTTCGGTGGAATTAAGGTGCAATAAATGAAGAAAAAGAAGTATATGTTTTACCTTTAATTCCAATTTTATTTGCAACTTTCGCAGGATTAGGTGCATATGGTGTACTACAGCTGTACAAAAATCAAAAGAAGCTCATATAAATAATGCAGAAGAAGAAATGATGGAATTAGAAAAAATTTTATAAATAGAAGTAGATAAACTAAAGCTAAAAGATTTCTGAAACAACTAGGGCAGGATTAATTCATGATCCTTATTTTAGAATGATTAAAGGATACAATTTTAAATCATTCTAATTATAAAAGTTTACAGAAATCTTAAAGAAATTATTTTAAAAACTTTGTAACAACAAAATTGAAATAGTAAAATAAGAAAGTGAGCTGTATCTTGAAAATAATAAGGTGAACGGTTTAAATTTATTATTTTTCTGTAAATATGGTAATAATGAAACAAATAAATTTGATTTGATTGATTTAGCTGAAGATTTAGAGATTCCTCTAAAGGTATGGGTAAAAGCTGTGATTAAAGAAAAATATATTTCATCTAATTAACCTTTAATAAATAATTATCAAAATTCAAATTAAAAAGAAAGCACATACTTGGGCATGGTTGATGGTGTGGAGCGCAAAGAAAAAAATATTTTCCTATTCGAAATAAGCAAACGCAGTTCTGCAACAGTTACAAAAATAATAACAGACTATGTGAAACCTGGGTCGATTATCAATAGAGACATTTGGAGAAGTTATACTCAGCTTATCAATTTTGGTAATCGAAACCAGTTAATCATTCTAAAATATTCAAGGATGAATTAACTGGGATTCATATGAATCAAATAGAAGGCTCTACTTTATTTGGAGAAAAATTCACAAAAATGAAAGCTGGAAAGCTTTTAATATCTATAACAATGAATTACATGTTTAATATAAACCGAATTAAGATTGAAAACAATTAATAATAATTAATATAAAATCTAGAATAATTTTATGTATAATCTTATCTTTAGATTCATGGATTCACCAATAATATGGGCAATAAATAGAATTATTTGTAAGTTTTTGTGTAAAAAATGTTTTTATATTTAATATAAAAATTAAGATATGGCCCTAAAGAAGATCGTATTCCGTTCTCTAATTTTCATTTATTTTACAATTATACAGTCCGATAAAAATAATTTTTAAGTATTTAATAAATCAAATCAAAAATTTATTTATGAAAAGATATCATAAGGTTTAATAATTATAATTATAAAATATAAATTTAAAAATTTTGCAAAGTAATTTAATTTTTTAAAAAAAGGTAACCCTGGAAATGTTAGGCACCTGGTTTTGTATTAAACTCAAAGTAATACTGATTTGCAAAGTGGTAGGACAAATACGGACTTAGAATTTTGTAGACAATCAATTTTATGTTTTATGGAAATTATATAATAGTGAAAATATAAATGAAACTTTAAATGAAAGTACTAAACATTAAATAAATTATAATATTAATATAAATTTCATCAATAAATTAAATAAATTTAAATAACTTATTTTTAGATAAAACTTTTTACTAATTAATATTAAATAGATTTTACTAATTAAGGTCTAAAGAATGCACATTTAATTTAAAACATAAAATGAATGACATCTTGAAATAATAATTCAAATTAAGCACCAAATATAAGTATTAAACATTAAATTAAATATATTAAAATACTTTATTTAAACAATAGCATATTTATTTAAAACTATTTATTCTAAATATTAACCATATTTTTGGTCTTTCAAATATTAATTTTCATGCATTTAATTCAAATTTTTTATAATTACTAACTATTTCTATATTTTATCTTTTCTTAAGATCTATTTTTTTATAAAATGAATTATTTTTTAATTTGTGCAGTTATAGCAGTAAAACGAACACAACATTGGATAGTGATGAGTTGTTGATTGCGAGTGAAGGTTACTTTGTTAAGGTGTAAAAGTAATAATAGTAAAAGTTTATTGATTCTTCAATAATATTCTAAATAAACATTTGAAATATATATTTTATCTAGCTTTTAATAATACATACAAGAAAATCATAAACAACGGCTTTTAAACTGGCAGTTGTTGAATACTCTAAATGTGAAGGAAACAGAAGCGCAGGTAGAAAATTTCAGGTGGTGGAAAATTCGGTTCGTCAAAGGCTGAATGAATTGAAGACATTGTGAAATTTTGGATAAATTAATGCTTTAGTGGACGTAAAAATGATTTTTTTCTGTCAAAAAACATTACTGATTTTAGATTTTATGACAGCTTATAAAATAGATATTATAAAAAAGGAACTCAAACAATCTGGAACTAGTATTGCAATCATTCCTGGATTACTAACAAGAAAGTTGCAGCCTCTAGATATTTCTATAAATCATTCATTTAAAAGCAATATTCGCGAAGAATGGGAAAAATGGATGATGAAAGACAATCATTCTTATAATACAAAGACTGACCGACAAAGAAAAGCATCTTTTTCGAAATCTTTAAATGAATAGCAAATGCATAGGCTCAAATAACTTCTGAAACAATTGTCAACGGCTTTCAGCAGATGCATAAAGAGCCAATTAATTATGATTATTTCAGTGATGATCCATATTATGATGAATTATACCATGATGAAATGTATTATGATTATGAATAATTATTAATAAATTTACTACTTTACTTTAATTTTTACAATATTTCATGAACTATTACACATTTTTTATGTGCCAATTTTAAGTTTTCATGTATAGTCCACAGAGTCTACTTTTTGATGATAAAAAAATTTTTTTAATGTATAGTATATATTCGCTAAAATACGGTATTGTGATTTGAATGATAATTTTATATAGTGGTGGTCATAATTTTTTATACACCTACTTATTATCAAATCTATTCAGCAAAGGTAAAGAAACCGATTTTTAATCTTTATATAAATGTATATATAAACATTTTCTATGTTTATACATATATTTGTAATACATATAATTAATATAATTAATAGATATATGTTATTTTGAGGTAATAGTAATAAATTAAAGGTCATAATTTTTTATACACTTATATTTTTTAATAAATGAAATAACAAGAAACTATTAATTAATAACATTTTTTTGTTAATCAAAACCTTAGTTAGTCTGCTTCTAAAATTTTGATACATTTGAACAATTGTGTTACGTTTGTTATTATTAATAGCGTTTACGGCTGTATAAATAATTATGTCCTTTAAATAATTCAAGGTATTACCAAATTTGAATAATATATTTAAACAACAACGAAATTTAAATTATCTTAATGCAATTTAAAAAGAAAGTCATATTAACAAAGTAAATCATATATTATTAAACTTAATTATATAAAAGAATTTCATAAAGAAATTCATATAATTTTATTTTTTATTGCTGTATAAAAAATTATGACCACCACTATATATGATGATCCTACTAAACTTTGATATTTAAATAAAACTATTTTTATTGAATTTTTAAATTCAATCTATAGATTAGTATTTGGATTGAGATAATTTTCTTATTAAATTAATTAAAAATGATAAATGTGTTTATTGTACAAACTGAAATTTCAAAAATTATGATTTTTCATTTTTCTTTAGTGTTGGCTGCATTTATCATATCCACTACCACTCAAGCGATTCCAAATCATTTGGTTTTGAGAGGATTTCAAGATTCCGTTCTTGGCAACCAATTGACTCTGTTGACATCAATCATCAACACATTCAGCATTTGTTCAAAATTTCATCTAATACTCTCAAAATTTTACCATTTCCAAATATATGAGTGGTAACTACCTAGACATATGAAAAGGCACCAACAAAAATACAAACCTAGACAGACAGCGAGATCTCTGATAAAAAATATTTTGGATCACTAACCTTATCAAAGAATTATCTATAATTCAAATTATTCAGAAGGCTATGGCACAACATCGATCTTAATAATCAGGATTAAGTGACTTCTTCATCAGATCGATAAGGGTCGTGTCTCTACAATTTTACGATTACCAGTTCGTAAATATTTTTAAGAATTGTAAAAATAAATTAAAGTTGTTAAACTTTTGCAAAATTTAATTATTAGATTTAATGCCACTGATAGTTTTATAAATTATAATTAATTTACTTACTTATAATTAATGTTTACTTTAACATTTACTTTATAACTAAGTTTTATAATTACTTGATTATAGATCATATTTGTCATATTATAATAAAATATTTTTAAAGGAAAAAGCATAAATTTTAACTTTAATTCAAGATCTATTTATTTTAAAAACTCTATTTATTTAATTAATTATAAATTAAAAAATATTACTTTAAGAAAAATAGTAACTAAATAATAAGGAAAAAAGTATAGTACTTGTTTTAATATTTATTGCTTTTTTTAATAATTAATTTTTATGACAACTAGTAAAGGTGCAAGTCAATATAATAAATTTAATTGGGAAGAGTCTGACTTTCCAATTGTGTGCGAGTCATGCTTCGGTGATAACCCGTATATGAGAATGACTAAAGATAGATATGGTAAAGAATGTGGTGTTTGTACAAGACCCTTCACTGTATTTCGATGGCAAAGTGATAAGGAAGGTAAATTTCGCAGTACGGAAATATGTCAAGTATGTACACGGACAAAAAATGTCTGTCAGTCATGTATTATGGATTTAGAATATGGATTACCAGTTCAAATTAGAGATAAATTTCTCAATTTGGAACAAAATTTACCATCTGCTCCCGTTAATTTGGAATATAATCAGCAAATTATAGAACGTCAAATAGAATTGTCTGGTGATATTAGTACACCCTATAAAGATTTTTCTGCTCCCGGTAAGACAACAAATAACACAATTCGAATGCTTGCAAAATTGGCACATGCTGAGCCCTACTCCAAAAACA
The DNA here is from genome assembly GCA_037834085.1 of Bipalium vagum. Taxonomy (NCBI): domain Eukaryota; kingdom Metazoa; phylum Platyhelminthes; order Tricladida; family Geoplanidae; genus Bipalium; species Bipalium vagum. The sequence continues at coordinate 5,303 of JBBMKC010163797.1, read as the reverse complement.
AACCTAATATCTGTACATTTTACGTGAAGGGCGAATGCAAAAGAGGTGAAGAATGTCCTTATCGTCATGAAAAGCCTTCAGATCCCTATGACCCCGTAAACGATCAGCATATTAAAGATAGATATTACGGAATCGATGATAATATTGCACAGAGAATTATTAATAAATACGAATCGATTCCAAAATTGGAAAATCCGGAAGATAAATCGATTACTACGATAAATGTTTATGATTTACCGGAGCATTATACGGAAAGCGACATAAATGGATATTTTTATCAATTTGGAGAGGTACGAAGTGCAAAGAAAGGTCTGGGAAACCAGTGGTCTGTCAAGTTTGCCTCGAGAGAATCAGCAGAAAAGGCGGCTCAATTGATTTATAACTGGAACCAGCTGGGGCACAATGTCAGTGTGACATGGGCCAAATTCAGTCATAAGATGTGTAATGAGTCAAACTGTAATACCATTCTACCTGTTCCGTCTGTTAAAAGTAAACTGTTGCCGCCATTGCCGCAGCCTAAAATGTTCAATTCACCTCATTCTCAGAGTCTAAATGATAATAGCTCATTTATGTATCCATCACAAGATCCAGAGCGCTTGGGAAACAAAATAAAATGATTGTACTATTTTTAATAAAAAATAAATATTTTTGTTCTCCTTAAGTTTTTGTTAGAGATAACCAATTTAAGAATTAAGAATAAGAGATCAATTATTTTGATTTTAGAATTGAAAAATGTTAATGTTCTGAAAACTGATTTAATTTAATGATTTCTAATAAATTTAATAATAATTTACTTTTCATTCTAAGAGGTTGAAACTGAAATATCGAAATTATGTAGTGATAATTGTTATTGCCTATAAATTTACGCATATTTAATTTTTAATACCTGCATGTGGAAATATCTGGGGTTGAAGAAAACAAAAGTATTCAATAAACTAGAAAATTTGATTTTATTTCCAATATTTAACTTAATTTTTATAAAGATGAGTTTTTTTAAATATATGTTCTTAAACTTAAATCAGTTAACTGAGACTAGAAAATATGATTTACGATGGTTCCACCTAGATTTATTGTAAAACTGGGATTTATGATTTCATGAAGATGGGTTTTTTTGTATTCTGATAGTTTAATAGGAATACTATACTTTTAACAATATTTATGAGTCACCTACATTCATTTATTAAGCTGAGAGAAAATTTTTTTTATAAATATTGATTGACAAAAAGTCTTTTGTTTAAATATGTTTAAAAATCTTTTATATTTAAAATGAAATTTGCGGCTCTTATTAGTGGTGGTAAAGATAGCATTTTTAATGTCTTAGAATGTTTAAATCAAGGTCATGAGCTTGTAGCGTTAATAAATTTACACCCTCCATTGTACAAATATCTTTTGAATAAATGAATTTTAATTTTTTTCCAGAGGAAAAGATGAACTAGATAGTTACATGTATCAAACAGTTGGTCATGAAGCAATAAACTACATATCTTTTGCAATTGGAGAAATTCCCTTGTATCGGTATCAAATCTCTGGCAAAGCTGTTTCTACAAACTTGGAATATACAGAAAATCTAAACAACTCTTACGACAATAGCGATGAAGTAATGTAGACGATTGATATTAAAAATATTAAAGTCAAACTCGTGATAAAATTTTTAAAAATATAATATCCGAACTCAGGTTGAAGATTTATTCCAAGCTCTTACCAATGTTAAAAATGATTTCAAGGATTTGGAAGGAATATCGTCTGGTGCAATATTATCTAATTATCAACGGATAAGAGTTGAGAATGTCTGTGAGAGGTTGGGATTGATTTCATTGGCTTTTATGTGGCAGCGTTCACAAATCGAACTTTTGAACACCATGTTAAATTGTGGAATGAATCCAATATTGATAAAAGTAATCAATAAATAACAATGTATTATTCGCATTAAATTTCAAAGATTGCAGCTCTCGGATTGAATGGCAATGATCATTTAGGAAAGCCGTTACGATCAATTGCTGATGATATTATCAAAAAGTCGGATCTGTATGGACTTAATCCATGTGGGGAAGGCGGAGAATACGAGACATTGACTCTGGACGCACCATTTTTCCAGAAGGCAATTGAAGTCAAGTCCAGTGATGTGGTTGTTGTGACTGAGACCGATTACGGTGCTGTAAAATATCTGAAAATCAATGAAATTCAGCTCAAGGTAATTATCGTTTTTTCATTGATTTTATATTTTCTTAAATTTTATCGATTTCTTTCTGGATCTATTGTGTTTATTGATTAGATGAAATAGGAAAAATTGCCACAGGAGTTTTGTAGTTCCAAAGAATTTTATGGATCACATTTGTGGGCCAAGTTAAACTTGAAACAGCGAACCGAATCTAAATCAATTATTAATGAACTCAAATCTGAATTACGAAAAGTCAATAACAAAGTAACACGAGATCTGTGTGACTTAAATAGTAAGCCACGGGTTGTGAAAATTGTGTCTACTTCGGTTGATCTATCGTCATCTCATCGGTCAGAAAATTCAACAATCGATGCAGTCAATGAAGCGTTCGGAAAAGTGAAACAACTCCTCATAGGTTAATTTTAAATTGTGTGATATTTCGATTTCATGATTGTTCTTTTCCACCGATACATTGATTCTAATTTTTTATTCTTAATTATTGTTTATTATGTTTAGTTATTCTTATTATTATTATAAATATTTCTGATTTTCAAAGCTCCTTCATGTGAAAAGTCTTTGTTTGTGTCTCTACCATGTTATAAACCAGTCTACTATTTTCAGACCAGTTCAATACCACAATCGAACGGTTGGTATATTGTGTATTTTTTGTTCCCGATATTGATCACGCTGGTCCCGCTGTCAATTTCGCATTGGCAAAATTGTTTCCGAACTCCCGCCTTCCTGGTGTGACCTATATTCGTAATCATAACGACAGCCGAAACTCTCCGACCAAAATTGATCTGCACTGTCTGATAAATTACACAGACAACATCAACAGTACCCATTTACGAATCCAGTCCCGCTCTCACTGGACCCCTGCTGCTATTGGACGCTTCAGTCAAGCGGTTTCGCTTTCCCCAAAATCAGGAACTGAGGAAGACAGAATGTTGTGCTTTTTGTCGGGACAGGTCGCACTGCACGCCGAAGATTCATCGCTAATCGATGATGGAACTATCGAACAGGAATGTGCCCTTGGTTTGCTACATGTGACACGACTGTCGTGTTTCAATTATCGATTGAGCTGGCACCAGCTGAGCTTCATGGTTTGTTATTGCACAGACTCGATCAATATGATCGTGTGCCGATCAGTTTTCCATTCCACGGTTTGTCAATCGTCATCAATCGATGACAGCAACTATGATGAAGACCACAACTCATCCAGGTGTCTATGTCATCGAGTGTTGTGGGTGACCGTGTCCGTCGGTAGTCTGCCCAAGCAGGCCAATATCCAATGGCAACCAGTATTTGCTCGCAACCAGGTAGATTTTGCAACTATTACTCGAACGTGTGATCCTTGTCGCGATGATTTGATCATTTTCCAAACCGATCTTCGATTAAATCCAATCGATGATGTCAGAAAAAGTCGGTGTAGCGTTATCACCATCAAATCGTTTTTGGATCGTGATTTTTCTGTGGTGCAGTCGGGCATCATTTGTATTGAGCTTTAAAATAAATCTTATCTTTCGGAAATACAATCCTGTATTTTGCGTTCTAGATAATTATAGATTAAAATGAGAGTTTACTTAGTGTGTAAATTCTATATTATAAATATTTAATATAATTATTTATATTCTTTTCCATGCTTTCTTTTAATAATTAGAATTATAAATTAAAATAAAAATTGTTTACACAATTTTCTCAAGCACTTAGGGATAATAAACTGTCAATTGTATTGTACGCATATGATTTAATTTCAGAAGTATAGACAACAATCAAATACATTCAAACCAGAAAATGAATAAAATAAAGTGGAAAAAATAAAAATTCGCAATAAATAATATATTTATATTAAAAAAAAATTAATCTTCTATTGGTTATAGAAAAATCAGTTGCATAATTTGTATGACAAAGCCTGCCAAAGTAATGGGTTGCTGATTATTAAGATATTGAACACTTTTCACCAATATCTTTAACAATAAAGTTTACATAAAGGCGTAGAGTACTAAAAATAAATATATATGAAAAAATTCTAAATATGCATTAATATATTTTATGACAATCGAATTTTTAAAATTCAACGTTTATTTTATATCACATATATCCTTCATAATTTGTAATTTATGTTGGCTATTTTTCCACTTTTTCTGTAGGCAACCATTTTTCAGTATCCAATAGCAGTTATTCTGCATCTGTCATCGGTAATCATTCTTCAACCTCCACAGGCACTTATCAGTAAACTTCATCACTCTAAATATTCTAGTGATGAATATACTAGTATTCATTCACACTTGACCCAGTTTATAGCCCACTGCAGTTCCAAGAAAGATGATTTCTGGGTGTCATTATTCAAGCCGTATGGGTGCGATATTTAAATTGTGGAATCATGACTATAATCATCTGTCTTTGATGGTTTTTGATTCTCATTGCGTAAGGCCGATTTTTCTACATTCTTAATATATTATCGCAGGGAACCACCACTGTACTGATGGAAAAGAATTTCTATTCTCTTTCTGTATTGGTATACAGAAAGAGAAAAATGGACCAGTTGGAGGTTATGAAGCATTCTGAATATGTCGTCTTTCGCAGTATAGTTTCACTAACACTGTAACGAAATTGATAAAATCCTCTTCTTTGCTGACTCAGAAAGACATTTTCTAATTTAGAAAAAAATGACATTGATCCCCAAGGAAAAAACCTTATGTTTAAATTTATACACAGATAATCAAGTAGTCCTAAGAAGAACTGATACTGTTCACAGAGGATATATTCAAAATATTTCTTCTCCATTCTTTTAGAAGTATTCAACTGAAACCTGTTCCGAAACAAAAATTCTAACCAGAGTCAACATGAAAGATTTGATCTTTAAGTAAATGAAAGATCAAATTAGTTTAAAAAATAGTAAAACAATCGCATGACCTAAGAAATTTTAATCAAAATTCAAACCATATAATTATCGAGGTTCCTGTTCAATTAATTAATTTTTAGTTTATCGATAAATTATTATTATTATTATTATTATTATGAGTGAAACTATGAGTGACTTCATTGAAATAACTGCTAACATGGACACCACGACCAGAGAATTTTTAGCCGAATCTCTCAGGCCAGAGATATTTAGAAGATCGGACGATGTCGAGAAATTCCT
>JBBMKC010163687.1:0-15503 GCA_037834085.1 Bipalium vagum | reverse complement strand
TCATCTGACAAAGATCCATGCAGATCTACTGTATCCTGAAGAAAAAACTCAAAATTATTTTTATTAAATAAATTTTAAAAAAAAGGTCTACATATTAACATTGAGACATGTACAAATTGTCTTTTGATGTTATCATAAAGGAGGGAAGGCTTTCCGGTCAGCCTGAAATTGAGTTGAACAAAAGGTATTGTCGTTTTTACATCTCAAATCAAAAGTCGATAAATCACCATGAAAAACTGTTTACACAATCACTATTGGCATCAACGCCACTGTGCCAACATTTCTCATAGCATTCCTCATCGGCTTTCCGACTGTGATTGGCTGAGAAGCTTTGCCAACCCAGTCCACGGAATGTCGCATGTTGCCAAAATAAATCCATTTCTCATCACGAGTAACAATTTTTAAGTGGAGTCTCAAAGACGAGCAAATGGATAAACGCTAATTTTGCAATTTTCACTTAATTGACGTGAGATCCATTTAGGAAGCTTTCTAACTTTTCAAATTGTCGAGGATGGTCACAAACTATGGTATGGTCGATCCTAAATATCGATCCAAGTCCACGAGTTGATTGTTGAAGATCGGACTCAATAAAGTTATCAATAGACGGTGGTCGCCATGAGTGAGAGTCGTTTTGAATAGTCGTGTCTCCAGAACGGGTCTTTGAGTCTTTGATCCCCGCTAGGCAAATATTACAAGTATTGCAAAACTCATAGTAATGAGTTTTATATAATTCAAACAAATCTAAAATAATGAGATTAAGTTCTCTTTCCAAAGAGGCTTGTCGGTCTGGATTTCGCAAATCAATAATTATAAAAATATTAATCGAAATTATATTTAAGTTTGCAGAGAGAAAAGCGACACTGCTTTCCCCTTCACGCCAACAGTCAGTGATCAATGTTCAAACGAAAACCAACAAAACTGCACCGATTATTGATCAGAGTGGCCATAAATATCGATTAATAATTATAAATATCGAGCTCTAAGTGCAAAGGTTCTGTGACGATGAAGGTCGGACCAACCTCTTCAGTGGTGATAACAAATTTTTAAGTAGTTAAGTAGAATAACACTGCAGTTAAACACTTTTCAACATGACACTCGACCACGGGGTCGGGTCTCACAACCTACTCACTTCGAAAGTGTCTTTTTGTCGGAAATGAGGATCGTGAATCGAGAATGGATGGAGGGAGGGTCGTTATAAGGATGTCGTTACTTTATTACGACTGAATTTAGAAAAGGTACTTCTGAGAAACATCTCTAAAGATATAGAAAGTAAAAAATGAAAATAAATGTTACCTGGGGTCGAAACGTGAAATATTGGTTGCTGTCCCAAACCGCAACGCGAACTTGATTGTCTCCGACTGAGCTAAGTAAAAATTATTAATGAACCTTTGCCATATCAATTAAAATGTGATCATTCCAAGACGGGTTTTCTTGTCTCCTGTTTCTCCATCGACGGTTGAGAAAAGAGATCTTTCTCATAATAATATTAATAAAGGTTAAGGTCACTTGTTGGAACATTGTCGCAAAGACTTACAGCTGAAGGTAAATAGATTTCACAAAACTTGGGAATCTCAAGATTAAGAATAGCTTGGAGGCGTGGAAAGGTGATGACGTATCCCGACCACTAGAGCTTCAGATTAGTGAGCTAGGAAGAACGTTACCCTGACCAAGATTCAGAAAGAAAATTCAGACAGACCACTGTGGGCTCGTTTCTATGGGTCAGTTTTCCCCCAATAAAGATCAATCGATTTTGACCCTTTAAGAATCCGAGTCTAAAGCAATAAAAATCCCATTTAGAAAGACGTCGTCCGTGATCATACTATCCCTACTTTTTCCGTCTTGTGTTTAAAACGACAAGAGCGCCAGTCTGCACTGATCACATAATTTTATGACAGGACGTAACATAAAATACCATTGATAATTGTAAAAATCGAAAGACATTGTAACATCAAGTGGGTCGATCTTCATTTTCATCTTTCGCTTTATTAACGCAGTTTTGCCCACATCTGAAAATTAACACGACCATTAAGGGTGGCGGAAGCACAAGCCTTCACTACATGAGTCTCCCACTAACATGATTTTGCCGCTGAGTTGGTTCTGTGCCATCGAAGGTAGAAAATCGAAAAATGCAAATCGGAAATAGTGACACAATGATCATTAAATGAGTGATTTAAACAAAAACAGAAGTCAAGGTCGTCCTTAAAATAAGCGATTTGTTCTTCATTATTACATTTATATTTTCAGTCTTAAATAATGTAGGTCTTTTAGAAGCTTCATTGGGAGGTATTCCAATCGATCTATGAATTATCGACTGGTAAACAATAAAATTCTTAAAATGTTTTGTCATCATATTCAACTCTTCCCAGTAGTTGAAAGCTTTTGAGTCGTTATGCTTACCCTCACTAATGGTCGGCGGTGTTATTGATGAAAGAAAAATGATCAGTTCGACGATGAATCTTTATTTTCAATACACAATGATCAACACAGTTGTCAAATGATGAACAACCCCCGGTTCCTGTTATTCGAAATCAAATAGATCAACTGCCACTCGTAACTACTGTCAACAATAAAATATAACCAAAACGAATATTGATCAATAGCAATAACAGTGGATCGATAGTTCAATGAGTTAAATCAAACAATGCAATCAGTATCCATTATTCAAATTTGAAGCGCAAATAAATCGCAAACAGTGATATCAAAGTGAAAAGTGCCTGGAAATATTATTAAACAATGAACCCTTATCCGAACAAAAGAATTCAACCGACCCTTCGGAATAATAACAGTGATATCGTTGACTAATCTTCTAATCGTTGAAATCTTCTTCTAATGCGAAATGTCTACTTGAACGTAAAAACCTCTTATGGCAAAATAAAATAACGGTCTTTTGAATATCTGGACAAAAATTTCCCTAATTTGCCACCCCTTATATACAAAAGACCAAGAGTCCGTTATCCGAGCTTTCCCAAAACTATTCTCGAATTTCCCTCAGTCACAGTACTTTTCCAAACATAGCCACGACTCAGCAAATTCAGCACGTCTATACACTTTATTTAGTGTATTTTATTTATTTTAATCTTATTTTATTTATTTTATTTATTTCAAAATTTTAAATATTTTACTATTATTATTATTATTATTATTATTATTATTATTATTATTATTATTATTATTATTATTATTATTTATATTACTTTTGTTAATATCTATCGGTTTATACTCAGAATTAGAAGACATTTTTGAATAGATTTTATTGAGTGATAAAACAAAAATTATTTAAACAAATTTTCTCAGACCTGGAAATTTTTTTTTTTATTAAATTTTAGAATTTCATTCATACTTTTTAAATATTTTAAAATAATTAAAAAAATCCCATTCGTCATCCCGGCGCATAAGGAGTAAACTATGACCTTCCTTCTTCACTCCTCAGGCCATTGATATTTGTTCAACCGATTTGAATTTGACATTTTTTAAAATCCTAATGTTTACTGTATATACAATCAATATACAATATACAATATTAAATCAATAATATATATCAATAAAATTTTATATCATCTAAATTTTACCAGTTTAAAATCACGCCAATTCTACTCGCTCACCCTGTATATCAACCATATTTGGGAAGAAGGTTTGTCGCTGGTTCCAGATTGCAAGAGAGCACTGTCGGGGATTCTGGGGAGAACCAGTTGAAAACCATTTGAACAGTTTTACATCTTTATACAAAATTTGCTTTCCATAGAAGAAACCACCATGACGAATCCAACCCCGTGAATATTTTGACGATACGGATATCTTGGAAATCTTTTCCGATATAATTCTGAAGAAAAATATGAAAGTGGTAGTCGTCAAACGATCACAGTTGCCAGATGATCTTCAACTGAGAATATCGAATTCTATGAAATATATACGAGCAGGAGAATGGAAAATATCGATTATTTGTGAAAGGATATCATCTGAATATTTTGCATCACATGAAATACAAAGACGAAAAGGTGAAATTGAGGAAGAAGGGACTTCAATGGCGGAAATCCAGAGTAAGCTTGCAGAGGGAAGGACGCACAATGCATAAAGAGACCTCTTCTTCAATTTATCATCTTCTGGAAAATGTTTTTGAGGGTGATGAAATTATGGTGATATAATTCAATGACGAATTCTACTTTTTGATTCCAGGACATCTTTGACATCCAAAAAGGGAATAATAATGTTCAGAACGAGAATGTAATTTCCTGTTTCTCTTTCTTCTTTTTCTGTTCACCCTGGCACGCACGGCCCAGTGAACAAGTCACCTGACTCGTTAGGGTCTCTTCAAGATTGAGTTCCACTCAAATTAGGCTTTGCAAATGCGATCATTGCGATTATCACAAAACAAATATTAAGATCATGAAGATTTTTTTGTATTATAAATACACATTGTAAAGGGTCGTTGTCTTCACTAATTTAACAGAGCCATTGGTACATGACCCACTTAATCGCAGTCAGGTGAATGTGGATGTCATCCATCCCAGCTCCAAAAACTGTAATCGATTTTAATCTTGAGAAAAGTCTTGCCTTATCAAGCAAATGACCTCTCACCCTCAGGATTTCCGAACAAAGGTCATTAGACTTTGCCAAATCTTTGGTTTAGCAGGTACCCATTACTCAACAGTGATACTTAAAATGAAAATTGGTAGAATCGATATTCTTCCCTTTGCCCATTATTTTTACAAGGCATTCTGAGCTGATTTTCTGTAACCCTTCGTATTTCTCGTTATCCTTGGTAATTTATTATCCATTACCCTCTCTATTGTACCAGAAGATATCAATTTGTGCAATCCTTACAATCTCAGGAGAGAACCGGAACCATAGATTTCTTTCACGGTTGCTTTCCTGTTTTTATATTATTATTATTATTATTGAAATTAAATTTATCATCTTGTCATTATTATCATTATTATTTTTTAATATCAATTATCTTTGCAAATCTCTTATCCCCCAGAAAGATATCAATTGCTGTTCCTTACAACCTGAAAAGAAAACCGGAAGAAGCGATTTCCTCAAATATTACTTATTACTATTACTATTATTATTATGATAATAATTAATATTTATTTTATTATCACTTATCTTTAGTAAATCTCTAATCTCTCAAAAGATATCTACCAATACTCCCTGCAACCTAAGGAGAAAACCGGAAGAACTGAGTTCCGTCAAGTGTTCCCTTTCCTTCTAATTATTATTTTATTATCATCACTTTATTAATCACATAATCACAATGTGGACATATACAATTCGAAATCATCAACATTAACCCTTCCACTGCTGTTCTTGGTGGAAAATGTTCCTTGATAATCTAAACGAACCTAGGAACAGCTGAAAAAAGTTTTATTTATTAATAAAATTTATTGATTTAAGCACAATTAACATTGATCCTTTATAACAAACAAAAGGTATTGTCACACAAATGAGGAAAGAGTTCGCTAAAGATTAAACAAACCTAAAGATGTTTAGTTAATAACAGATGCACAAAGGGTTCTAGCTGTCGAGAGTCAAAGGTTCACTTCTTTGTCACCCTGTACTTTCAATACGTCAAATGACCATTGTCTGAAAATAGTATTTTACGCCGAGGCCAGTTTCGATAGCAAAATTGAAAACTTTTGCGGTAGATATCGATTTCATTAACATTCCACTTTTGTCGATTTTCAGGTACAGGAACTTTGGGTAACCGACCACCTTTGAGTTTGGCATTGGCGTGTCATACGAACAATTATCTGGCGGGTGAATCAATGACATCAGTCCAATGTCGCATTCTTTAGAGTCTTTCATTCTAATGAAAAACTGTTTTCCCTTGTCTGTCATCCCAAAGTTCACGTAACCTTTGCTGATCAAGAATTCTCGGTTCCAGGGTTCAGAAGATATTAAATTATTGATATTGAACCACGAAGTCAAGGTATCGTTCTCGTTGACTTTGAAAATCAACTTTACCAGATATGGGCCTGTAAGTTCGGAAAAAGAAAGAACAAATTCTAAAGGTCTCAGAGTATTCCATCCTTCCAACAATACCAGCGAGTGATATTGAACGTCCATAGAACTTCTTTTACCATTTCTAAAGGACGTACCGGTTTTGAAATATTCATAGACATTTCCGCCACTCTCAGACCACATGGTAAAAAAAAGATGAAATGTTTTTTGTTTTCCGAATATTCTACTGTCACGGGCCTCTTTTTTCTTGGGAATTTTGTCACTTATATAACAAATGTCTTTTCTAATAGCAAAAACACTTCTTACTTGTTCTAAAGCATTCACGGCGCACCTTATTGCACTGAATGAATTTATTGATGCGATGCTCCCCAGACAAAGGGCTAGTGAGACTGCAACAGCAGAAACCATGAAGAACTAGGGATTGTTCTCAAACTCTAACTATAAGTATATTTTGATTTAAAAGATAAATCAACCAATTAAATTGTTATCCAATCAAAATAGAGGCATACCAAAGAGATCTCTTTAATGCAGTGTTCCCCCTGGGTTTTATTAGGTCGAGTACAACATTTTAAGTCCCCGGAAATTAATGATAAACTTTGATATCGAATATATATTCGTCGTTATTATTGTCAAATTTTCTTTGTCCTTCGAAGCTTGTCGTCTGCATGAATTTATGAAGGTCACATTTTCTATACTTGTCTGCATATAATTTTTTTAAGAATGAAGTTTTGTAGAAGAGAAACGCGTATAATACTGCATTATTAACCTTAAGTGTGCATGAATGTCTCCGAAAGTGGACAAAAATGGTGAAACTTATGGAGAAAGAACTTTTGACAGAAAATAATTAATAAAATATTAATAATATATAATTATGAATAATAATTTCAAATATAAATAATGACGTCAGGAAATGAGTGTTAAACTTCATTCAAGAAAGAAATATAGCAATCGTTATTAACACCGGCACTCATCAGGAGAAAAATAGTGTATATGCCCAGAGAAAAATCATAAAAATTCGTCTTCAAAATCATAACATTTATTTTATTAGAACTAAAAAATGAAATTAGCTTATCATAGCTCATTGAAACAAAGTGTAAGTGATTTATTATATTTACTTTAATTAAGTAATATTATTAAACAGAACGTGAATTCCAGTTTCTCTCTTTATCAATTAATCTTATTCTCTCATTTTTGTTTTAATTTCCGACAATTACATCATGATAAATTAGTTATCAGATTCAATATTTTCTTCAGGCCATCTACACATTTACTGGTGTAGATTGATCTCTTCTTACAATTAATTAAAAACGTCATTTTGATCTTACTCATTTAATTGTGAGTTTATTTTATAAAACCTGAAAAAATTGTAGTATAAAAAAATTAAAATTTGAAAACAAACTTTTCTCTTTGTGATTAGAATACAACCTTAGAAGATAGATAAGAAAAAATTACTCCACGTCCATTCAAGAAATTAACATATTCTTCAAATATATCACCGATGATATAACACTAATAGAAGTCATTCCTGTTAAATATTTACACCCTCTCCATTGGAACCAATAATCTGGTTGGTGGTACAAAATTTTGTCCTGAAGACAGAAGTGAATACATCTTTGGTCTACCAGAATTTACACTTGTAGCATAACTAACAATTCTCGAAGTTGTTGCATAGAGATAGTTGGAATAATTCCATCATACATCAGTGCATAAAAGATGTCAGAAGTCATGGTGTAGTCAATCTTGTATACAATACCTTTGATGTGGTTCTTCGAAGTTCGTTGGGGTCGTGATCTAACTGAATCTTCCAAATACCGATCAGACATTTGAAACTATTATCGGGGTTTTGTTTAACAACAGTAGTTATTATCATTATCTTCGGGATAATGACTCTCCGTTACTATAGGTAACTTCATCGTTGGACTATTACCTTCATATCTTTCACGATTGAAGGAATACGACTCATACCAACTTTAGGCAATAACCACATAATTGGCTCATACATTAGATATCTGTGATGTCGGCACTACTTCAACCTTTTAGTCTCTTGGTTATCTGATAGAAATCGACATGTTCTTTGAGGTACAAGTCTGAATTTTTCATCTTTAATAATAATTCTTTCGACACTAATTGTTGGAATAGCAGTCTCCAATGAAATGACACAGATACTACTGGAACAACGTTTAACAATAACCGTTGTCACTGCTGCCGCTCATTCTTCGTAGTTTTTATGTTCAAAATATTTGTCTCGTAATTTTTTTACATTAAATGTTTTGCATAAATCTCGAACCGTTGGATATTTTTGTTCCACTTTTCATATCTTTGCATAGTGGATTGAGAAATTCAAAATAAATTTGTTTTAAAAGTTGTTTCATATTCTCGTTTCTATGGAACTAAAAATTACGAAAGGCATTAGCAAGAAACTTCATCTTCATTAAACGATTGAGAACATCGGAATATTTTCATTTTCCTTCAGCCTACATTGTTTAGTAAAATAAAAATTGCGATATCCACTGAATCATTGTGAACGATGTAATTTCCAAATAAGTATGACATCCCTCCAATTGAGTGTTACATTTTTCATCTTTGTTCACAATTTTGAGTTTTTCACATTTACTGTGTAATGTAAATCTATTCTGTAAATAGTAAATAAAAAATTTTAACTTTTATTAATAAGGAATACTCTTGTTCAGATAGCGAGACTGATGATAAGATACCCGATATTAATGACGAGTTTAATATTTTTTCCAGATGGGTGAATTCACGAAGCATTACCTGCCCCAAAATATAAAGCTCTTTTATGATTTTAAAACTAAGCTCATAATGGATTTACGAAACGAATATGGATTAAAAACTAAAATTACGGATTATTTAATTCAAAAACGTTGAAATATATTATTATTTATTGGACTTATTGTTTTTTTTATTTCTATTATTAGATCCATATAAGTTCATATAAAACATGTTTTATAGCCTTTTTATGTCTTAACTTCTAATATTGAACCAACTTCTATTTTTGGACCACTTTTGAAATTTTGTGGTCCAAAATAGAAGTTGCACTGTAAAAGAAAAAATTTAATTAAAGATTATGTTCATTTCAAAATAATCAAGATGAAAATTTCAGCATTTGATTTTAAATAAAATAAAAAAATGAAATGAAAATAATATTTTGGATGTTAATTAATATTAAATATAATTCGAAAAAATGAACTAAACTTAAAGTGATGATTAATTTCTCGATTTTCAAATTTAGATAAATTTTAATGAAATCTTTGTTAATTCCTAATTAAAGTTGTTTGTTTAAATATTCCATTTTATGTTGACGCCAAATATGAATTTAGAAAAAGCGAAGGAGAACTTGAGCGTGAAAGACGCGATTCTGGAAAATCCGAAAGAACTGATGGCCAACATTACCATGTAATTTGATTGACTTTCAATGCGCGTGTTGATCAAAACATGATTGCAGTCTCGAGAACGAAGGTTGTGTCGATGACGCAAAGGTCCTGCTGCAGCAGGGCTACACGGGCGTGCTGGAGATCTTGTATGAGCTGTGGAACTGGCTGTCACTACTCTGTGCGTGATTTTGATGATGGTGGTTGTTTTTTCCATGACTGACTCTTTCTCTAATTGGCAGCCGACGACCCCGATACTATCACAGAGTTCGTCCAGGAAAACGTGAAGAAGTCCATCATTCAGAATTACGACCGACAAAAGCTGCTACCGCTCGCCAATAACCCCAACACGGTTTCCGTATGCTTTTTATTTTTATTCTTTGCCTTTTTCCTTGTCTAGAGCTCTTTTTTGTCATATTCTCCTCTCGACAGCCTTTATTTCCACTTATCCAGATTCTTTCTTTTATCTACCTTTTTTCCTTTGCCCTGATTCTCCCTTCTTTTTCCTCTTACTTTTCCTTTCGGCTCTTATTCAATTTTTTCTTGTCTTTCATCCTACTCTCTCTTCATTTTGTTCCTTCTTTCTATATCTCTCACCAATTTTTGTCTTCTTTTTCATCAATCGTATCTACTCATTTCCATTGGTTTCTTATTTCCTTCTCTTGCATCTACGGTTAACTCTCTCTTCTCACATTGAATATTCTTTTTTCTTTAGCTTTCTTTGAACTTCCTTTTTGTTAGGCTCTCCCTTTTCACCAATTTCACATTATCCTTTGTTTTGTACTTCTCGTATCATTCTCGCTTGTATTGATTTCTTAACTTTTTTCCTCTTTAACTTATCTTATTCTCTTTCTCCACATATCTCTTACCTTTCCATTTTATCTTAAACTTTCTACAGTCTTCCTGGTTCATTTTTTCCTCTCTTTTCTATTCTCTCATCCTTTTTGCCTCTGGTCTATTTTTCCTTTCGATTTCATTGTTTGTCAACTGTCTTTTCAATCTTTATCCCTTTTACTTTGGTGTCTTTATTCCTCTTCATTCGTTTTATCTGTTGTTTGTCTGTCTCTCACGTCATATATTTTGTAACCTGTTATCACGTTGACACAGACTGACGTCCTATTAAATTCCCCATTGTTTCAGGAAACACTCAAGTGGTTGTACGAAATGATCGAATCCCCAGTCTGGCGCCAGGCCATTTACGAGCTCGCCGAACTGCCCCAAAACGACGCTTGTCCCTTTCTGTCTATGACTATGATGTGCATGGCCTTCAACGATAAATACCTGGGTGAGTTGTCCGTCGTGCCCAAGGCCTGGAGCGAGATGAGCACTCTGATGCGATGCGTCTCTTATTTGCTAGAGCCCCTGCTTTCCATGGCCCGGGAGACGGCCAAGGTCGACCGTGACAACTTCCTGCGCATGAAGGAGCAGTTCAAGGGTGGAGCCAAGGTGATGGGTGGCGGTAGTGCAGCAGGTGTTGGGGGTAGTACTGGTACTGGAGCTGGCGGAGTAGGGGCGACAGGAGGAGGAGGCTCTAATTCAGAACAGTCCAGTCCCCTAAAAAACCGATTCCAATCGATTTTGTATCATAATTTAAATGGATTTTTAGTAAGATTAATTTTTTCTATTATCGATTTTCCTGTGATTTTTACTGATTTATCGATTGGTTTGATTTGATTTTCAGTTATTCTGAACCAGGTCGATATTTTCGAAGATAAGAGGAAAAACAAAACTCTCGAAGCGAATTTGACGATAAAATAATAAAGCACACATAAAGACAAATAAATTCTTAAATTTCACCGAATTCATTAGAATCGCCCTCCTAAAAATATTATAAAATCGGTCTTTTTATGTTGCTTTAATATCTTCAGATCTTCAGAAGAGTTCAGACTAGTTCGGTCTATGGAGAGATTGAGATATACCCCAGTTTTCCTGCTTAAAAGTTTTTCTTTGTGTTACATTAAGGAAATTTTTGTTTTGTGTCGCACATTGGGATTGATTTGTTTTCAAGGTTAAGTGGGTTAGGGGTTGGACCCTTTTTTCTAGCTGTTTCTGGGTGGTACATTATCGTTGAAATGAGATCTGGTTATGAAGGTGTTTGTCATATTTTGCGCTTTCCATGATAATGGAAAAGAATTAATTCGTTAATGTACTACATCAGGACATGGGTTGCTACAGTGAACACACGTATCTTATTATCCAATCTCTTTTACAATGCTTGGATAAAAATACAAAGTATCATCTGCCAAAACATCTTTCTCGCTTGCTGGAGGAAGAGGCCATTAACAGGTGCCATGATGCTGTTAAGTATAGTGTCTTTTTTCGCAATTCGCGCGATTATCCAGAGGCCATGAATGCTATGAAAAATATTCTCATCAAAAAGGAATTGTTGATGGAAGATGTCAACCAGGTCAGATATAATATCTTTTGTCCGTGGTAAGCATTCTGAAAGATCATTTATTGTTAGCTGTATACGCTTTTCAATTCTGATATGCCTCCTCCCGCGGAACTGTTGAAAATCACGTTTTTCGTCGGTATAGTCACATCTTCGTTAATATTGGTAATCCATTGATTTTGTTTAGACCTATTAGCAGATAGCTTATTTGTGTCCGAGGAAACGTTATTGCCAGAACAACAGGTCCAATTCAGTTTCCTGATGAGTTATGCGTCGGTGGTGGAAGAGTTTTACCAGGACGAAAATCGAACCTATTGCAACAAGGCTTTGGTAAGCGAAACTCAAAAGAAGATCGAAGAGTCCAGCAAAATTTGTCGTCAAGTGAGTTTGCTAATATCCAAAGTTTTTTACCAGGACAGTCTAGGTCAACATAAATTTGGCTTTGTCTTTAAATTTAAGTTGGTATCAGTTTCAGCTATTTAACTTAAAATTAATTATAATTTTGTTATAATAAAAACAGAATAGTTTAAATTAAATTAAAAATAAAAATTTCCGAGTTTCATTTGGTAAAATTTTAAATTATGAAATCTGTTTATTTTCTTGGTAAACTTTGATGGATAATTTTCGTGTTTTAATTCGGTAATGAGTTTCCGCGTATTTATTTAAAAATCCACGTGACTTTTAACCAAGTGGTCTTGGTATTGTACGAGCGTATAAATTATTCGTTTTTTTCAGTGGACTAATACATCCGGTGGTGGTTTAAGCATTCGGTCGTTTCGAGACTTGCCTTTACTGTTGGATCTGATCAAAAGCAGACCGGTGGCGTACGGCTGTTTTCGGTTTCTAATCAAAGCGTTCGAGTCGAAACGCAGCGACTTTGAGTTAAATATGGAGGCGCTGAGACCGTATAGCATCCTCGTCAACGAGCTGGCCTCGTCCAGTAGATCATTGCATCCAAAACTATTGAGATTCCTCACCTCTCTCTTGTCATCATCCATTGAAGGCATGGAGGACCTTCGTCAAGTAAACGCGATTTTTTTCTCTCCTATTATTCTTTTTGTAACTATTTGCACCTCTCACAGCTCGACTACAAGCGCTGTGTCATTGACATGCTCATCAATCTGTTCTGTGAAGGACATGGTGTCCATGTCATCAACGCCATGAACGACCTTCTCAATCTGAACAAGGCCGATATTTCGCTTGTCCGTTACTTTGTTGTTGATCTGCTCAACATCTGCCAGCCGCCGTACACGGAGGAATTCATGAACGCTTTTGAGCCACTGGTGAGCAATCCAGATATTCAGAACGGCGTCAACGTTGGTCGCGACTCGGAGGCGATGCGCGAATTCTTGGGTTCTTTTTTTTTTCTTTCAACCTTTTTAATTCGATATTTTGTTCCTTTTAGATCACTGCCAGAACCACATGATCTCTTCGCGCCAGGGTTGATCGAGGAAGAAAATCAATTTTGTGTTTTTGATAATAAAGAAAATTCTCTGTCTTTTATTTTTATTGATTTATCGATTTTTAATTTTTTATTTTATCGATTAATATTAATATTAAAAATTAATTTTGTCTTATGATTCATAAAATATTGATTCCTTACTTTTTTCTACCTTTATGGGACAGTGAGGACAACTTGATTTCTTTGAGGAGGGATGATCATGCATTGAGGCTGTATAATCGATAATGATAAGTATATGAGGTTAGTTGATTCAACTAATAGGAAGAGAAATGATAGGGTCGGAGAAGATGGAAAATATCACTCAGTGGATATAGTATTGATTCTGTATTTAATTCGTCAAGATCTTTAAATTTATTGATTTTTATAATGAAATTGAAAGGAAAACTCAAATTTTGATGGTGCATTGTTACACAATCATTATATTTTGTCGTAACATTTCTCCGCCTCGATGACCAAGGAGTAACTGATGTCTGTGGTTAGCAATCGACTAAGTTTTTATTAATCTGCTGAGAAATTAAAAGTGATCAAGAACCGACAAGGTTTTAAGTTATTCAATTGGTTAATTTCTGTCCAATCAGTTTGATTTTAGTCCTACGCGGGGTCTGTTGACCTATCCAACTTTTACAGAATATTTTTATAAACAAAACTTTGCACCTCATTTTAATTATTGATTGTGATTTTGGGATAAATAATCTATTTTTCCATGCAACAAAAACTAGAAATGGACACCAAGATCTCCTTTTCAGACCAGATTAATATGACAAAAAATCGATAAGAAAAAGCGGAAAATGTTATTTTTGGACATGTTTTTCACACAATATGACCAGAACCCGCCTTGCTCGTATTCAGCACCCACACAACTTGAGGGAAAACCTTCTTGTTTCTCTATCATCTGAAATTGAACTAGTTTTACTTATACCATCCATCTACCTTCAATATCGATTTAATACAATCTCGCCTGTTGTCATTGTCTATGTTTTGTTAGACATTAAAAATTATTATTAATAAAAAATTTATTATCCACAATTTCTTTTTAGGAACTGCTCAAACAAAATTCGATGTCCTTACTAATATTAAGCACCCACTACTATTTCATCCACATATCTATTTATCTGTCCACGAATCTTGAGTTATCCCAACGAATTATTGAAATAAATTTTAAAATAATTGATGATAATAATAATGAACCGTGTTACGTTTATTTATGTAACCTTAAGTCCACAATGTATCGATTCTTCACTAATAATTATTAGCCTATTCTTGCACCAGCGAATCAAAGTTAACCATAAAACCTTTTATAATTATTTGCAATCACACAGTGCCACCTTATATTTCGAAGTAGATGAGTCAATAACGACAAGCAAAATAAATAATCTCTTCAGGTTAAATATTCAATTTGCTGCAAAGAAATGGTTAGTTTAAAAATGGAGTGCGTGTTACGAATCAAGTAAAAATGGTTACTGTTCTTTGCCTTGGATAAAAAGAATATTTCCTTTTGAAAATGAACAAAGAAATGAGGAAAGTAGCGACAAATAGGTTCCCAGGTTGGTTGAAAGACTTTGAGCTATCGCATATACCTAGAAAACCAACAGTCTTGAGGTGGAGTTCACGATCCCGAATGCAGTAGGCAAGAATTGAGTACCAGGCTCCATCGGCATTATCAATCGGTGGAATCCCTGAACAGTGGATCTACAATTTGAACCGTATCGGATGGAGTTATTTTTTTGCATATCTTATAGTACCATATGTTACCATCAAGAATATCTTAAAGACCGATTAGCACAAGTAGTTGTTGACACTGTAGAGATCCAGAATCAAAGACTTTGTAAATTATTTTAATATGAGATTTTTTCATACGCTTAGTTGCGTTTTTCCCATTTTATTTGTAATTATTTTAATTTGACTTTTCGGGTAACATATGGTTTCATTAATTCAGTGATCAAATTTTTTCAATTTTATGTAATATAAAGGAAAAATGTATAAATAATTTAAATAATATCTTCTTAACGATTTACGAAAGTAAGAAATTATTAAATGAAACAAGTAAAACTAAATGTAAATAAAATTAAATGGTAATGTTAATTTTTGAAGTTGTATAGTAAAGAAGGATTGATTTAAATTACAAAACTTAACGTAGCTCGTATTATTAGATTAAATGAATGAGACTTAATTGAGTTGTTACTCTTTCAAAACTTAACGGAGCTCGAAATTTAATCAGAAGAGTTTATAGTGTGTAACGTTCAGATGAGTAATAAGGTTGCGTTGATGGTGTGTTGTATTTTAAATCGACAGGGTTGCT